>JAHWFP010265601.1:0-12856 GCA_023313725.1 Lithobius niger | reverse complement strand
CGAGCGTTTAAGCAATGGAAACCCCACGAAGATCAAACCGTCCTTTGTTTACATTAAACTGCGTTTAAAGAAACGATGAAATAAAGCTGGTTTTTAGTAAGGGACCGTGAACCCTTAAATTATGGCTGCCAACGTCCGAAATGCCGTTTGGCTTGACACTCCATAAATTTACCTTCTAAAGCTACGAGGTTTAGTTAAAATTAAACTATAAATTTTGACGTAAAGTCCAAAAAATAAACTTTTAAAGTTAAACTAAGTACGATACGAACCACTACCTTTGCCCGGCATGGCAACAATCGGACCGCGGCATCTCCACTCCCGACCGGCGTAGCGACCTCTAGCTTTGAGAATCCTTGAGCTGTGCTGTGCTGTCTATACTCTACTGCGTCTGGGTTTTTATGCCTTCTGCTTGGCAGGCAGGTAGAGGGTTAGCGCGGACCTGTAGGAGAGCGACGGAGGGGGTGAGTGGGGAAGAGGGGGACGCCTGGAGGAGGAGAGACAGACCAAAGTCGGCCGCGCCGCCATTACCGGAAGTCGGCCATGACAGCACGGACGACCGGGGTAGCTTGAGCGCTCTGACTGGCTGACGGAATTGAAGCAGTGTTTTGGTTGGACGGATTTGAATTGACAAAGGGAATTGCCGACTTGGAACTTAGAGGCCTGGCTTTGAATGTGCAAGTGAGTTTTCAACTCATAACAACGTGATTTTTAGGCCTATTAAAATAAACTACGACGTTAGGCATCGCAACTATTGAAGGAGGGGGGGGGGAAACGAAGTGTAATGCACAGAATAAACATTTGACTTTGGGAAACGGATTGCTATATACAAGGCATGTTTTTAACGAAGGAAAGCTAGTTTGTTTACGTTTTTAGAGGTTCGCTACGGTCGGAGTTTGGATGGAGATGCTATAAAAAATAAACATAAAATCATACACTGGGTCCATAAAAATATACAAACATAAACATGGGAGCTCCGGTAGGGTTCATGGCAAGAAGTTAAGTTTACCAAAATGCATTAAGTGCACAAATCAAAAGATTAAATGTTCCAGCTAGTTTTTAAAGGGCTAATTGCAGTTTAGGTTAGATTTTTAAACTGGTTTGAACATCGGACATTTTTCATAAATAAGCAAAGTCGTCACCTGTTAGAAATAAAAAATATCGTGTGTTGACAACATCTAAAACACAACTAAGCTGAAAGTGTTTCGGCTTTATGCCTAAAGAAATATGCATTATTTACATTTTTAAATTGTAATCGCCATACAGACGGTGCTCTTCTGGTAGGTAAGAGTACTGCCCTCAGGTTTTTTCTTCGATGGTGTTGAGGTGTCCTCACCACGAGTGTCTGATACGAGACCGCGTTTACAACGGGTTCCCGAGGTCCCACAAACATTTTCTAATCGAAATTGTAGATTTTACTCGTCACCCAGTTGTGTGAAGTTTGAGTTGAATTTCATGTAAATTCTTGTTGATTTTTCCTGTTGTAAAAATCGCCGTGCTTTTTATTTAAAGCTTTCTTGTTCTGACACTAGTTCATTTTAAATGTAATTGTTTATATTTATTTGCCTTTTAATAAACCTACGAGTTTGTAAAACGCCTGTTTTTCTGCTAGTTAGACTAAATGTAGAAGTTATAGTTCTTAAGAAAACCACTTAATAATTAAACTTAGGGCTGCATTTAGAAACACCCACCTGGTGGCAGTGAATACCCCCCTTTAATGTTGTCTAGTTAGCCTACAGTTAGGACAAATGACTCTCTGTTACCCATACTGGGCCAGTAGCATACGTGTGCTGTTTTCCGTAAAAGTAAAAACCGCCACCACAACTAGAAGTTAAAGGTCAAAACCATCTTGATGTCGGCGAGGCTACAAGCACCTCTACAGTCGTAGCTTCGGCCGCTACAAGTGTCAGGCTTAAAAAATGTAAAACTGTTGGTTAAATACATAAGTCTACTATGGTAAAATTATTAATATTTAAAAGTACAGTTTTTCATGAGGTGTGGGAGGGAGGAATTAGGCTTGTAACTTGAATGGGATAGTTTTTCATTTCCCTCCTGCCAGGTCATTAAAAAGACGCCCGGTTCCTTAGCAGATGTGAAACTACTACATTAAAATAAATAGGCTGTCAAATAAATAATTAAACTCAAATTAAAAGTGGAAGACGTAAATAATTCCCAGAATGAAAATACTCCCGATTAATATAACTCGACTAAGGACGACTGCACCCATCTAAACACCCGTCGCTTCCTTTATTTCATTGTACAATATACCGCTCGCGAGCTATTTCTCAGACGGTATTGCTGTCTCTGATGACGATGGTCCTCGCTCGTTTATGTTATTAATAATGTAGATCTTTAGGTTCATATTCTATATGTAAACATGCTCATTTCGATTATGGCATGTAGAGGGCCGTACTAAATTGGTGACTTTGCAAAGCACCCACTCCCCAAACGTCGCAAAAGTTGGCATACTGTAAATTGAGTTGGCTGATTTACAGCCGTAATTTGAACGGAGAAACATCAACATTTAAGTGACGTCACAGGGATTTTAACCGGCAAACCAGTCCATCTCCAGATCACTACCATGTTGCCTTTACTGATATGAACACTTGCCCACTGGCGTAAAGGTAACTCGTTATTAAGGTTACAACCTTGGTCTGGAGATGTACTGGTTTGCCGGTTCGGATAACCAGTGCATTAAAGGTTTACTCTACTACGTTATTCTAGTATATGATTTTCATTGATGGCTTATTTCCCATTTTCCTCTATAATAAAACTGGTAGGGATCCCCACCAAGTTTTGTCATTTAAAGTCGTTGTATAACTTAATTTCGTGAAATCATGCACGTCTGATAATTGCAAAACGAGTTCCTTGTTTTAATCAGGCCTGAAGCTTGGATTTTTTCTGTAAGTGCAAGTAACTTATTTTATGCCCCCAATCTCAACGTCTGATGCCATTTTATGAACAGGAGAAGCCCTTTTATCAAGAGGGGTGGGGGGTTGGAGACAAAAAATTTCCACCATTCAGGTTTTTCTACAACATTTTAGTAAAAATCATTTAGTTCTTTCCGGTCTTCATAATTTTGATGTCATTTTTAAATTCCTAATTCTTCATTTTTAGCTTTATCAAAAAAACATTATTTTCTTAACTAGACCTGGTTAAGCAAAAGCGTTACCCATACCCATTCTATAACATTATTTCAGATTATGCCAAAAATTGTGCTTTTTCGACTTTTTTTTAATGTTTGCATATACTGATTTTCATATTTAGATCTGGATGCAGGAAGCAGTAAAAAATACAGACAGCTAAAAAAAAAAATGAAATGGCACACTTGTCTAGCCCTTCACACAATTTTTTGAATTGTGTCTTAAAAAGCTGATCAGAAATTGACTCGTTCCTGGCACGTTGCTTTGAATCGTACTGTTCATAGTATTCTTAGATGACTGAATGTACGAATTTAAAACAACTTTAAAGAGCTGCTGAAGTTGTGAAAAGTGTATGTAACTTAACTGTGGAGATCATTAAAAAAAAATTAGGTTTTTTTTCTTCCTCAGGCAATTATTTTTTCAAACTGAATGGACAATTTGTTCTTTTATTTTATTTCATTTACTTTTCTGCGTATTGAAAATCACGATAGTTTCTTAACATTGAGTTTTTCGGTATATTTTCCCCGATTACACGTTATACGAGTTAATTCTTAAAATATATAAAATCCCCTCGAGTGTGCACGATGTAGTACAGCATGAAAGTGTTTTGCAAATTAAGTGAAATGGAACTTCAGCCCCAGACATTCCATTTCACTTAATTTGCAAAACACTTTCATGCTGTACTGCATCAATAATATTCAGGTGCAGATCCAGAGGCGGGCAGTGGGAGCGATCGCCCCTCCTAATACTGAATCAGACACACGAGGTAATTATACAGTATTATTGTTTAAAATCGTCCTCACTGACTGCATACATTTATTATGATTTCCTTAGCAAAGTATTGCAATTAAGGTTTTTTTTTTTACGTTGGTTTCGTCCTTTTGTCTGTTTTTCGTCCACTTACATTTTGCCTTACGTCCATTGTTATACTATACTATACGCCATACAAAAATGGATGAAAGCAAAATGAAAGTGGAAATAAGTGACATAAAAGGACGAAACCAACGTAAAAAACCTGTAAAAATGTTTATTTTTTATCCTACTGTTGTAGCGGCGCTTACAGGGTCTTGAGGTGCCTACTGTCTATAGCACCGACATCTGGCGTACATGTGGTAATCGTAGAGTAAATCATAAGTGGCGGTTTTTACTTTGTTGTGAAAACAGCATAGCGTGTCTACTGCACGGTTAGGAGAAGAGCGTCAACGTCCTAACTAAACTTTTATGACCTATCTATCACGGTTTACTGCCACCACGATGGGTAGTTAATTTAATTGCCTACTTCGGAGTTAGAATAAAAATTGATTTGTAATTAAAATAACCCTTGCAAATTAAATCGCACTCGAAGTCAAAATTTGTTGTTCAAAACAACTTTCTTTTCTGTTTTAATAAAACATGACAAGATTTTTACACATGGAGTAACTAGTTGGTTACAAAAATAAAACTGGGGCTTTACAATTAAAAGCACACGATTTACAATTAAATCGACACTGAACTTAAAGTTCACATTACAATTTGGACTAGAAAAAGTCGGAGTGAGTTATCGCAACTCTCTAAGTTACAAACATGACCCTTGCAGAATGTAAAATAGTCTTTCAAAGCTCTAGCAACTCTTGCACTAAAGTCAATCAATCAATCACACTGAATCAAGATTAGTGTTACAAGGAAAACTACCTTTTTGAAAACTCCTGCTTCAACAATAACACATGCTAGATCTCGGTGATCTTAGATTATTTAATGAACACCGAGTTCATAAACAAAGAAAAAAAGCCGGTTTTTAGGAAGGGGACTTTAAACCCTTAAATCATGGGTGCCCTAAACCAAAATGCCGATTGCGTTTGGCTACCCACAAATTCCCTCAAAGTCTAGAAGTTAAGTTTATATTTTAAGACTAAAAATTTAGAAATTCTGTTCCAAAAATTAAATTCTAATAAACTAGTTACCCTTGAACCACTACCTTGCCCGGCATGGCAACCTTCGGACTAGACATCTCTGCTCCGACCGCCGTAGTGACCTCTAGCCTCTGAGTCCGTGAGCTATGCTAACGAAATTCTCTCCTGGCTTGGTTTTATAGCTGCTGCCTGGCAGTCAGTAGGAGGGAAACCGCTGACCTGTAGAAGAGCAACGGAGGGGGGGTGTGAGGTAGAGGGATCGCTTTGGAGGAGGAGTGACTGACCAAAACTGGCCAGGCTGACACTACCGGAAGTAAGTATGGCAGCGCGGACGGGCAGGGTAGCCTTGCACTCTGATTGGAAGGAGCTTGGATGGCAAAGGGAATTGCCGACTTTGGGTGTTTTTAGAGGCCGTGGCTTGAGTAGTGCATTGAGTTAAACTCATAACAACGTGAAATAGGTCTATACTTTTTTTTATAAAAACTACAATTTTATGCATTGCAACTATTCAAGGAAGGGGGGGGGGACGAAGTTTGATGCTCAAAGTTAAATTAAACTGTTATTAATTGAAGGCAAAGGCTTAGTTATGCATTCGGAATTGAGATCACTATGGTTGGAGCCCTGAAATAAAAATACAAGATACACACTGTAAATGTCCGGTAAAACAATCGTAGTTGAGTTGCCATATTGAACAAGGTAGGGTTCGTGAGAAAAAGTTACTTTAAATAATGCTTTTATAAAAGCCTAGGCAAAAGATTAAATAAACCAGCTTGTGTTTTAAAATGCTATAACGCATAAAATTTTAAATGTATTATCGCAGCCGCAAAAATACCGTTGTTGTGGTCAAAGTTTTCATAGTTGCTAAAATCGTCACCTTAGTAAAATAAAAACATTGAAGACATAGTACACATGTAAACTAGCACAGCACTAAGCTAGTCAGCTTTATGCCTAGAAATAAATTCGAGAAATACAAATAAATATTTACATGTTTTGTAGAAAATGGTGACGGAGATTGCGTGCGTCGGCGCTCAGTTTAAGCACTTTTTCAAATGAAGCTGTAGACCAAAGTATGGTGAAATTTCAAGTTCTGTTTTCACAGGATGTAAGATAAAGTTCAGGTTTATTAAGAGCTGCAAACCAGAGTCGATGAAGTCCATTTTCTAGGGAGATATGAATTTTTTTTATAATAGGCCTAGCGTGTTTTGACGCTAAGAGAAAAAAAGGTGTCCCCGAGTTGTTGATGGTTGGTGTCGGGTCTCTTAACCAATTGACAGGAATTTCAGGCCTCATGCCTTTACACTGTATTTCGTAAGTCGCTTTGAGCGATCCGGAAGCCACAGCGTTATCGTCCCAACTAACATTCACCGGACTTGGATCTGTTTTGCAATAATTGGCAGCATTATTGTTTTCGTTCATTTTTGCTTGGTTGATTTTGTTTATTGCATGGATTTCTTGTTGTTATAAATTATGCGTACATGTTTTCTGTATTGTTGGCACACTACTGAAACATTTTTTTTCTCGGGGGGAGAAGTAGTGTGAAAGTGAAACCACACCATTTATGTTTTATATATGGGGGACCTGAAGTGTGGAGCTTCATCAAAACTGAGTTTTTATAGCCGACGAAAATGTACTTTACCTTATTTACATTAGCAGTTTCCCCCTTTGAGTTGTTGATTCCCCTAGAAGTTGAAGTTGCCTTCCCTGCCTGGTTGCCCATATAAACCCTTGCGCAGCGGCGGTCATCACTTCTCCTAGGGCGTTCGCCGCGTGTGTTCGCTCTCGAGCTTCCCCGAAGACCCACCTCCGCTTACGTTCAGCCTCCGTGGTGGTTGCCTCCGTCCTCTCCCACCGCTTAGCGGCTGTGCTAGCGGTAGGTCCCGGTTGACTTCTGCCACCGCATACCTCCTGACTTGCGGTTGACTTCCACCTGTACTTAGACAACTTGGGCCGGGATTCTCCCGTCATCCCACTTCTGCTCCATCCGCGAGGGTTTCCTCCGAGTTCAGCGATCCGGCATTCTCCTACAGAATATCGGCTGTACCAGCTCTGATCCCGGTAAAGCCGGCCACCTTCTACGTCCATATTGCAGCCTCCTTTTGGGGGACTTTATCATGATCAACAACCGTACGCATACCGGCGTCCACCTCTACTCTAGGTTATGTTGCCACCGCTACCGATCCCGGGCAACCGCCTCCTTCGCGACACAGTCAACATAATCGCGTCCTCCTGTCTCAGGCCTCGGTTAGGCACACAGGACGCCTGCCGGCGCAACCCTCCGTCATACGCCAACCTTGACAACCACCGTCCGTTCCCTTTCCGGGACTCACCGCTGCCTTTCCCTCAACCGAGAGGACGGGCGCCTTCCGCAAGTACGGAGGACGATTCACCGCTTCGCTATCCTGCCGTCAACTTTTGGGTCCCATGCCGGAGGTTCCTTCTCCTCCTGCTCCGCTTTAGCCATTTCCCATTATTTATACCATTGGGGGCCGGTCATCCCACGTCTCCAATCTTTCTTCCACCTCCCGGCCTCAGGCTACCGGTTCCTTTTCCATCCTTTCGGCAGTCGTGCTCCTTGGAAGCCACAACTTCCGCCTCGCCACCTCTACGCACTATTGACCTATCCTGCAGCGAATCCATCCACTCGGACAAGTGTTACACCATCCTTCGGCCTGCCTCTCCTGACTTTCTTTCATTGTCACCGCAGTCACGGCCAATCCTCCGTCACCACCCAGTTTACGTTCCTGGCATATCCTGTCTGCTGTAAAGGCATGAGGCCTAAAAAAAACCTGTCGATTGGTTAGGAGACCCGACACCAACCATCAACAACTCGAGGACACTTTTTTTTTCTTAGCACCAAAAATGCGCTAGGCCTATTTTTCACTTCCAAGTTTAAAAATTCGTATCTTCCAAGAAAATGGGCTTCATCGACTCTGGTTTGCAGCTCTTAATAAACCTGAACTTTATCTAACATCCTGTGAAAACAGAACTTGAAATTTCACCATACTTTGTGTAACGGCAGATGCTACGACGGGCTAGGTGCTTGTAACATCGCCGCTCGCCTTGTGTAACTAGATCTTCTTACTATTACTTTTGGGTACTTTTTGTTTCAAACAAGCACACCAGCTACAGTCCCGGCGTAGGGAATGGAGCTACACATGTCCTAATATTGTAGGCTAACTGTAATAATAAGCGGTAACGCTGCCACCATGGTGGGAAAATTAGGCTAGCTAAGCTAAGTTTAAGAGAATTGTCTTAATTTCTTACTTCTAGCGAACGACGGACGAGTAAACCAACTGGGTTTTAAACTCCTGGTTTTATTTTTGAACAAACATGTTAAAAATCAAAACGCACTTTACATTTACATTTGGCAAATTTACAACTGAATTAGTTTATAAATAACACGGGGAATTTACAATAAAATTCAACACTAGAACAAACACGATGTTCAGTTAAAACATTTTCAAATAGAAAAAGTGATTTGTATAGGCACAAGGGGATTTCGCAAAAGAGCCCTCTAAATTACGAACAGCCTCGGCTGTCTAGTAATAGTAGACCTGTTTTACAGTTATTTTTCTAAGTGTATACGCTAAACATTAAACCTTCTAGAGCTGCTGTTGATAAATCAACTCCTTAAATTATAGAGCCGCAGCTACCTATAAAGTGGATCCGAGCGTTTAATCAATGGAAACCCCACGAAGATCAAACCGTCCTTTGTTTACTTTAAACTGCGTTTAAAAAAACATGAAAAAAAAGCTGGTTTTTAGTAAGGGACCGTGAACCCTTAAATTACAGCCGCCAACGTCCGAAATGCCGTTTGGCTTGACGCACCATAAATTTACTTTCTAAAGCTACGAGGTTAAGTTAAGTTTAAACTATAAATTTTGAATGGAGTTTCCAAAAAATAAACTTTTAAAGCTAAACTAAGTACGATACGAACCACTACCTTTGCCCGGCATGGCAACAATCGGACCGCGGCATCTCCACTCCCGACCGGCGTAGTGACCTCTAGCTTTGAGAGTCCTTGAGCTGTGCTAACGAGTGTCTCTGGGTTTGGGGTTATATACTCATTACCGGAAGTCGGCGCGGACGCCGAGGATATCTACGGAGGGGGGGGTGCGGGGAAGAGGAGTCGGACATCTGGAGGAGGAGAGACTGACCCAAATCGGCCGAGCTGTCACTACCGGAAGTTGGTGTGGCAGCGCGGACGACCGGGGTAGCTTGAGCGCTCTGACTGGCTGACGGAATTGAGGTAGTGTTTTGGTTGGATGGATTCGAATTGACAAAGGGAATTGCCGACTTGGAAACTTAGAGGCCTGGCTTTGAATGTGCAAGCTAGTTTTCAACTCATAACAACGTGATTTTTAGGCCTATTAAAATAAACTACGATGTTAGGCATCGCAACTATTGAAGGAAGGGGGGGGGGGGACGAAGTGTTTTGCACAGAATAAATATTCGACTTTGGGAAACGGATTGCTATATACAAGGCATGTTTTTAACGAAGGAAAGCTAGTTTGTTTACGTTTTTAGAGGTTTACTACGGTCGGAGTTTGGACGGAGATGCTATAAAAAATAAACATAAAATCATAAACTTGGTCCCTGAAAATATACAAACATAAACATTGGAGCTCCGGTAGGGTTCATGGCAAGAAGTTAAATTTGTTGGACTGTTTCGTTGGCTGCCTTAGTATCTGGAGCTGTTGCCCTTGGACAGCTAAACTCCCACTCTTTAACATTACTTTTGGTAGTGCTGGCAGGTTCTCACTCCATTGTTTCCCTTCTGTTGTGAAACACTATGTTTGCATAATAACCTTTGTTACCGGGTTTTTAGTATTGGTTATTAGGCGATTCCTGTTCTCTTCTCTTTAACTTGTACTCCTGTAGTCGACCTTCCTAGGACCAAGGCCGTTTTTTCCCCGGTGCTCATGTATGAGTAAGTGTGTTTATAATTGTGATGGGGCGAAATAGCACGGCTGGAGGCAATGTACACCGTCCACCGACCCAGATGTATTAAGGATATTCCTGACACAGAGGTGACGTACGGATGCCTATACCCAATGCCTCCTCGGGACTTAAATGGAATGTAGCGGCCGCCATTCCGGACGAGTACTGTAAGTGTAACCAGTCCAGTTCGTAATTTACAATTTACTTATTAACTTTCCAAACATGGTCCTCTTTTGCCTAGCTACTTCTCCCCTGGCCTGTTCTAGAGTGTTGTTGAGAAACCTGTCATCACCTTATTGCTTGTCAGCGATTTGTGTTTATTGATCACCTCCGTGTATCATATTTTTGTTTCGCAATTCGACCATTAAAACCAGGAGTTATGCACAGTCCCCAACCTAAATGTTTCAGTGATGTTTCTTCCTTTTTCCTAGTATCATAATTGCGTACCAATCGGTGCACGGACTAAACCTCTGGAGCCCCATTTGGACCCTATCGTGCTTACTGCCAGGCCAGGTCAGGGACAACACTTCCCGCAGGAATTGTCCCAGAAACGGCTTCTTTGAAAGCTTCTGCACCTTCGTTACAGGCTAATGAAACTGTATGCCACCTAAGTTTCACACGTCACCTTTGCCCGAACGAAGATGCAAACGCCCCTGTGTCCACAAAATTTACCAAAATGCATTAAGTGCACAAATAAAAAGATTAAAATGTTCCAGGTAGTTTTTAAAGGGCTAAGTGCAGTTTAGGTTAGATTTTAAACTGGTTTGAACATCGGACATTTTTCATAAATAAACAAAGTCGTCACCTGTTACAAATAAAAAATATCGTGTGTTGTCAACATCTAAAACACAACTAAGCTGAAAGTTGTTTTGGCTTTATGCCTAAAAAAATATACATTATTTACATTTTAATGTGTAATCACCATATAGACGATTGTTCTTCTGGTGTGGAAGAATACTGCCCTCAGGTTTTTTCTTCGGTGGTGTTAAGGTGTCCTCACCACGAGCGTCTGATACGAGACCACTTTTACATTTGGTCTACAGCTTCATTTGAAAAAGTGCTCAAACTGAGCGCCGACGCACGCAATCTCCGTCGCCATTTTCTACAAACATGTAAATATTTATTTGTATTTCTCGAATTTATTTCTAGGCATAAAGCCGACTAGTTTAGTGCTGTGCTAGTTTACATGTTTACTATGTCTTCAATATTTTTATTTTACTAAGGTGACCATTTTAGCAACTATGAAAACTTTGACGATAACTACGGTATTTTTGCGGCTGCAATAATACATTAAAAAATTGTATGTGTTATAGCATTTTAAAACACAAGCTGATTTATTTAATCTTTTGCCTAGGCTTTTATAAAAGCATTATTTAACGTAATCTTTTCTCATGAACCCTACCTTGTTCAATATGGCAACGCAACTACGATTATTTTACCGGACATTTTCAGTGTGTATCTTGTATTTTTATTTCAGGGCTCCGACCATAGAAGAAGAAGAAGAAGAAGACGGGCTTTATTTAAAACATAATTAAAACAAAATACATTGATAGTGGGTTGAAGACCAAGGTCTTTTACGAGCCCAGTACAAAGATAAATTGAATAAATGACTACAATGAAATAATAATAATAATAAAAATACATACATAATAGTTAATTGCACAATAGTGCAATCACACACAGGCGAATGTTAAAAAATTAAAGAAAATTCCACAATAAATTATTTGGAAAATGGAAAAAATTGGAAAAAAAATATAAAATTATGCAAAGCACTGTAAAAGGAAAAAAAAACAGAAAACACCTAAAAAATGACGTTAAACAATGTAAAAAAAGAATCTAAATGCAGAATAAAACGTTATAATTATATAAGTAAATGGAGAAAAATGGAATTTAATTTTCAGGTTAGTAATGTAGCATTGATAAGGCAGTGTTTAAAATAATTTTTTTTAAAACTATGGGCACTTGAACTCTGGATTATGTCAGGAGGAATGGCATTCCAGATGGTGGATACTTGACCAACTAAAGACAACTTGCTGCTAGTAGTTCTACTAAAGGTCTGGTGACATTTTAGCATGTTTCTAGTAGGGTAGCTATGAACGTTAAAATTGAACTTTACAAGATTGTGTCTGTTTTTATAAATATAGACACCACTTCGATAAGTGATAAGATCATGAATAGGAAGTATGTTCAGTTTAAAGAAAAGTGGGAGACTATGGTCTTTTGAAGGTCGATGCAAAATGATTCGGACAGCTTTCTTTTGAAGTTTTAATAGTCGTAATTTATTAGTTTTTGACGTGTTCATCCAAACAAGTGTACAATAATTTAGATACGGTTGAATAATTGCATGATACAGTTGGGTAAGACATTTAGTAGGTAGCTCGTCTCTTAGTTTATGTAAGATACCAACGGCTTTAGAAATTTTGTTGGACATGAAGTTGATGTGGGGATTCCAATTAAGATGTGGGTCAAGTTTTAGGCCTAAAAAGGTAATGTTTGAGGCCTCCTTTAATTTGCATTTATTTATTACTAAATTAGGCACGTGGTTGCAAGATTTTTGTCGGATTCTAAAAATCATAAAGTTCGACTTTTCGATGTTGAGAGACAATCTATTCAAATTAAACCAATCAGAAATTTTATTAAGTTCAGCATTTATGGTTTTCTCAAGATTTTTTAAATCTTTGCCTGAGAGATATAAAGTAGTGTCATCCGCAAAAAGAATTGCAAGCAAATTGGAAACAGCTGGCAGCTCATTAACATAGATTAAGAACAATAATGGTCCAAGGATTGATCCTTGAGGAACTCCACAATTAATAGGTTGTCTTGTAGAAGAGCTGGCTTCGATTTGGACATATTGATTTCTATTTTCAAGGTAACTTTCAAACCAGT
>JAHWFP010265599.1:31898-47018 GCA_023313725.1 Lithobius niger | reverse complement strand
AGTAACTGGGGTACAGGATTTCAAAGTCACTGACTGCGCAAAACGAAATGGAAAATGTAACGACAATGACCTCTTTGGGGTAACAGGAAGCAACACCGTGACTACCATTACGATGCGCAGAAAAATGCGCAAATTAAAGAGGAGACCCTGGCAAAGAAGACTCTAGCAAAGGACAATCTTTCGGCCCCTACGGTGATCGGAGGTTTCCCGGATCGAGTCCCCGGGTTGGCACCTCCCTTTACCGGATATTTCTTCTCCTCTAAAAGTCTGGTACTGTTCAAAATTGAGCCGGTTCAGCCATATACAAGCATTAAGTTGCTTCGGCTAACTTAAGGCTCAAAGACATTAATTTTATGTAATTATTCTTTAAAGGTCATCAACATCGATACCAGCTCTTTAGGGAAATGCAAGTGGCAACCAAGCTTGTTCAGAATCTTGGGTATCGTTTTGGGTAACCCCCCCCCCCCCCCCCCGGACCATCTGCCAAACCCCTTCTCACAAAATTTCTTATGCATTAAGCAAGCAAACTGAGCAAATATAAGTCGAAGAAGAAACCAGCAACGCTTACAGGTTACAGTTACAGAAAAAAAAAATAGTTTTATGTAAAAAAAAAAACAAGTATGGTAAATCTTTTTAAAAATTAATAACGTCCCTAATTTCTTAAATAAAAATTATTTAATTTTAATGAGAAAAAAAAGGAGCGATGGCCTGTTTTTCGCGAAGAATCGCACTAATTGCTGCAGTACATATCTCAGCATGTGAAATCATGAACGAACATTTCGTGGAACAAAACTGAAGAAGGAGAACCGTCGAAGTGTTCGCTCCAGGAATGAAGAAAAAAAGTAATAAACCCAAGCCTTTTTTTTCCACCTTGAAATTAATTTTCTTGAGAATCGCGTCGTCATCGTTTTCTCTTTTTATTCAACTTTTTTTGATTAATAGATAATCTGGTTCAGTTTTGAACATTAGTAGACATTTAAGAAGGAGAAAGAGGTCAATAATGAGAGAAATCAACCCAGGGAATCGAACCGGTAAACATTCGATCATGACATGAATCTGCATTAGGTGAATCCAGGGTAGTGTACAGGTAATGCTACTCTTATTCTGCCAATAGAAAAAAAATGGGTCTAACTAGTACCCACTTTCAACGTTTGCCGTCAGAGGATGCTGTCGTCAGTGAACCCAACGGCAAAGCGTCACTGCCGAATTCTACATATCTGTGCGTCGCCAAGGAGATGGGAAATAGTTAGCGTCACTATAAAACGATCAATGAATACTCAATTTATTCCGTAAAAGTGTATACTGTAGGTATAGATTAGGACGTTAAATTAATTTTAAGCTAGATCACACCTGGCTGACCAAGTTTGCCTTTTATTTCTTTAATTCAGCATTTGAGTTTACATACGGGTAATAGGTATGAATGGGGCTAAATATATGTTTTTTTTTTGTTTTTTTTTTGTAACACAGTCGGGTTGGATCTTCTTCCGTGGTTCAAATTTCTTGTAACGAACTGAAAAATGTTTAAATCGAATACAAAAATCCTTCAACTTGCAAATACTGCCAACACACGAGTCGTCAACACCCGAAGGTATTGTGTCTATTACAATGTTGAATGAAGCCGTCGATGCCGCCATTTTTTATTTCAAGTTTCCCGGCCGCTTTATCTTGGAGAGACTGGCACACGTCGCCCTCTGGTGCTGTTGGTAAAAGCAGGTACTATTTTAACCCGCGTTTTTTCCAAAAGCGGCATACTTACTTACTTATTTTTCCTGGGTGAATACCAAAAATGAAGATAGACCCTGGTAGTAGGCTCACAATACCATGGTAATTTCTTATTTATTTTTCCTCAAATAATCTGTTATTACTATGCCTTGTCCAAGCCATATTGGTAATAGGTATAGTATTTTGTATTTTCATGAGGATACGCACGAAAGCTGCAGGTATACCGCCAAAAAGCTCACACAATCCATAAATTTCAATAGAACTTCACTTCTCAAATCGTAAGGACTACGAGATTACCCCAACGTCGAAATAATTCAACCAATTTCTGAAAACACAAATTATCACCTTTTCAAATTATTTTAATGACAGCACTTGAATAAGTAACATCCTATTTAATAATGATGGTAGCGTGGAAAACAAAATAATAATACGTATAATCTTCCTTTATTTTAATATTTATTAGTATTATTATTTTTTTCCTTCCATTTTTTTTTTTTTTAATAAATCCTTTTTAAATGCGCTGTGGCGCTCCCGCCCGAAACAGCGCTCTGAACAAAAGATTTAGCGTTAGCCCCCATAAATTTTACAGCGTTCTCGCTAGCGGAACTGCTGCACGATCTGACGTAACGACCCGTCTCGCCGCCTCATTGGTTCAGCCCGGCCGGGCTCGCGCTTGGGCGTGGACCAATAGCGGGAGGGAAAACGATTACGGCGCTAGGTGATTACGGCCGCGCCTTTGAAAGCGAAGAGGCGGGCAAGCGGCGGCCATCTTTGTATTTAGGCCTATGCAGAGGTTCGCACAGCAACTCCCAAAACTTCACACACGCACTCAAAAGGCAGTATTGTTTATTAATGAAGGTGGAGGCGCAAAAGTGCTAAACTTATTCACGCTCGAGCCTCGAGTTACCGAGCGCGCATGAGTTCTCTCGCTAAGCGTGAGGTACTCAAAACTTTACGACGGTGGTTGCCTGATTACTGGGAGGAGTACGCGCTGTGCTTCGGTGCTTCAACAAAGGCGCGCAAGCCGATAGCCAATGAGAATTGAAGAAGCTTTTAAATTAACAAAACAATGCTACCATCACGAAGGGGGGGGGGGGGTGTTTTGTCAAATTTTTGGGCGTGCCCTCTATTTTGAGGAATTTGAAGAAGCGTGTAGGCCTATTTGGGGTTTACACAGCTTTCAGGACAACCGGTAAAGCGTTTTCAAATAAAACACATGTGATTAATGTATTCATAAAATATATTTTTATCACCTCGTAATCTTAAAAGGACATAGGCCTATCTATACCTTCTCACGATATTCGAGCATCCTGCGGGATATAGCTTTTGCAACATTTACACAGGATAGAGTGAAATGTAGCAAAACAGTTTCTCACGCGAGGAAAATGAATAACTTTGCAACATTTAGACGTGTGTGAAGTAGGCTAACGTTACAAAACTGAGTCACACAGGAAAGCCAACAGGTAGGAATGGCCGGTAAATAAAAGCTGGATTAGGCCTACAAACAAAACTGATCTTTACAGAATAGGCCTAAAACTCCAAAATCATTAGACCTATCGACTCAAAGGTGTCAGAGCACCTACTGACGTTCCTGTGTGACTCAGGGCAACAGTATGACTCAGTGTAACTCTGTGACTCATTCTGAATAATTATGCTGTGTAAGATGGGACGTATCACCGTGTTTCAGCTCAGCCGTAATATACTCAACAAGTACCGTACACAAAATGTGTACCTATTTCCGGTGCACAATTCGTGTGGAGGGTGACCTATACAGAGATGTCAGTGCACAACGTCTTCAAAGTCAAACGACGTTTACATGCAATTTAAATTAGGGAAACAATACATTCATTTTCGTGTTTTATGCCACATATGAGACATTCATGGGCCTACATTCACTTCAACCCACACTGTATATATACTATAGCAAAAACTAAAATAGGCTATATTATAATGTTCCAAAGTTGTGTGCTAAAAATTACATTTAGAATTAGACTACATTCCCGAAAACTAACCACGTAGTTTAAAAAAAAACCTTCTCACTGTTTTCGAGATTCACAACGCGTGGTGCAACACTCGAAAACTCAGACGATATGTTCTGTTATATACGTCTATGCAAATTTTTCGGTCATGTAGCCTAATTTGAAATATAAGTTTTTAGCGCGCATTTTTGGGGTTGTTGTGTGATAGGGGAGGGGTGCGGGAGCAAAGTAAAAAATCGGCAAATGTCGCGAATTGGAGATAATTATATGGTAAGAACGGTTTGGGAGGTGGGGACGTTACAGATAACGTTTAAGTCCCTAACCAGTAGATGCTCTGATCCCTAACCAGTTTGATCCCTCCCCTCCCTAACCAGTTTGATTTGAGTCCCACCCGAACTCTTATTTAGCCTATCAGGCGCAAGTTGGAAAACTAAAATTCAAACAAATGATACAGTAGCCTACTACACTAACACGGACAGACTCTCAACTAAATTGATAAACCAGATTTAGACGCTGGTGGTTCTACCACCTGTTTGGTATATTCATAGCTTTTAAGCCAGCTGTTGAAAATAGGCCAACGTGCCATACCTGTTTATGCTTAAAATTTCTGGAGATTCTATACAGAAATTATAAAGAGACCGTACTACTATAAGCCTAGACCTTCTAAAGAGAATTCTATACTGAATTTCTATAAAGGGCCTCAAGAATTCATCTAGATATTGCAATAGAATTCCGAAAGAAAATCTACCGCTCGTATACAGACTACTTTTTAAGAAAATAGACAGCTTTTGAAGAAATTCTGTATTTTTTTTAAAGGCATCGTACAGTTTATTAAACAAATTCTGTACAATTCTTATAGAACGCACAGTGGTTATTTTCTAACCACATAATAAGGCTTACAACCTTTCACTTTGCATCTATTATTATTAGTATATAGCCTGCTTAAAACTGCGTTTGCTGCCTTTATTATTTGGGTAGGCCTATTTGTACCATCTCCGACTCCTTCAAACACACTGAGATTTTTTCCGATCATAATATTCACGAAGTCTATTTAACCGAATGGTGATTTGAGAATTATAACTCAACTCCGGCTGTGACGTAAAATTGGCCGCACTTTAATTTTCGACGCAGTGATACTTTTTCAAAACTATCTCTATAGTAATAACATTTTGCATCACTTGTTTCTGTAAATCAAGGCCGGCTGAGATAGTAGCTGAGCTCCACTACTAGTGTAGCTCAGCTACTATCTCAGCCGGCCTTGCTGTAAATGGGCAAGAGTCCAATTTTTGACAAAAGGAGGGGTTATTGAAAAAGGCTATTTTAATTTTTTTCTAATTAAAAGATTGGTACCAATTTTATGCCTCTGTAAGTGTGATGGCTTTCTTGAAAACATGCTAAAAACGTCTTCTCGTGCTGTTTTTTTTATTGGCTTTTGTGACAGCTCATAATATTTTGTAACTGTTAGCGAATATCGACATTGTGTGTCATTCCATGTAAAAAATCGGAAAAATCAACAGTTGTGAAGCAGATAAAAAAAAATAAAAAATAAAAAAAACACGATTATCGTTCGGCATCATAGCTGCCGAGATCGTCTTGCCATCGATCAACACGCTAATTTCAAGCCAAATCTAGTTTTCTGCGTAGTTACAGATACACGCCAGAGGGCGCTGCATTACGGTCAATCTCACATGTGGACAAGAACAGGCTCAGCAGCTTGATGGAAATGGTCTCGAATGGTCTGCACATTCGCCCACCCGCAAGCCTATGCTTGAAGGCTTCGCGCGGTTTGTTCAGTGGCGCACCCAGAACTTTTTTGGGGAGGAGGAGATGCAAAAAACTGAAATTCAGAATGAGTGCCTAAAATTCAGCTACGGGGTTTAGAAGGGGAGAGGTGATTTTAAGTACCTCGAAGCCCTTTAAAACAACTCAGTTTCAGCAGTTTTAAGACTTTGAAACGGTTTAAAACGTCAGTTTTCAAAATTGTTTCAACTGCAGCAAATAAAATACATTGTTTGTCTACTTTTTGCCAGATTTGACTCTAAACTTTGGGTTTTTGTACCCCCCGCCGTTCGAGCACCACTCAGGTGGGTTTAGGCTGTGAAACACAGATCCAAAATAATATTAGTGTGGAAAACAAAAAACCCAAAAGATGTAGGCCTACACAATGATAAAAAAAATAACATTGGAAGCGATATTTCGTAGCATAGTGCTTCGTTATCAATTAGTTACAACAAAAACTACACCACACCAGTTAACATACCAAAAATTATGGAACCACAATTATGGACCGGGTGGCGGTCTGACCACACGATGGGGGATGTGTGTGTGTGTGTGGGGGGGGGGGGGGTGTCGGCACCATTTTCATTACATGCTGCACAGTAAAGTATTTGATTGCGAATGCGGGAACAGTCTAGTACTTGCGTAAATTGTGCTGTGCTGACTCCAGATTCACGCCTATAATGCAATAGAATTCCGAAAGACAATCTAACGCTCGTATAGGCTACTTCTTAAGGGAATGGACAGTTTCTGAAGAAATTCTGTATTTTTTTAAAGGCGTTGTACACTGAGTTTATTAAAAAAAAATTGTAGAATTCTTATAGAATGCACAGTGCTTATTTTGTAACCGCATAATAAGGCTTACAACCTTTCACTTTGCCTCTATTATTATTAGTATATTTGTAGCCTATTTGTAGCCTATTTGTAGCCTATTACATTTGCAGTTGAAAATACAGATGCGGCCTTCCAGAGCCGGGCTGAATTTTTTTCAAGTTGGTCGAGGAATTACTGCCTGCGTGATGGACTGCTGCGGGTTTATCGTCTTGGTACCACACTTACGGAGAGGCGAGGAAGGATGCGATAGTAAGACCCCACAAATTAAAGAGGCGACCTTACAAGACCAACAAAAAGCCCTTCTGGCATTTTAGAAAACAATGGGTCTTCAAAAAATGCCTTCAACGTGTACAGTCATAGACGAATTATATGGCCCACAGACAAGGAAAATTAGTTGAAAATGCAGACGTGACGTATTCACGAGAAATGTCCATTTCAAAATAGGCCGGCAAAGGACAATTTCTGTTAAAAAATACAGATGCAGCTTTCACAAAAAATGTGTCGTTTTCAAATAAGTACTTAAGTAAAATATCTGTTACTAGCGGAATCGCTCGCTTCGCTCGCTCATTCCGCGTCGTCTCACTCCCCTTCCCCCCTCGGTCTCGCCCCCCCCCCCCCTCATTAAGCTGCCGTTCGGTCGGTAGATGGCATCGTATGTTCGCGCTGCTGGACGTTGCGTTCTGGGCGCAGCTACTATCTCAGCGGGCCTTGGCTGTTATTCTTATAATTTGCCGTTCCGTCGGTAGATGGCATCGTATGTCCTGCTGGCTGCGCTGCAGATGCAGATGACTGCTTCGTATGTCCTGCTTACTGCTGCTGCTGGCTGCCTTGCGGATTTTGTGTAATTATATATATAGATAAGGCCAATTAAGAAGAATTTGGCGGAATTGGGCCGTAGGAAGGGAAGACACTTGCGTTGCTGTCTCATTTTGTAATGCTGCGTAGTTAGGGGAGCCCGCATGATAGCTCTCCAAGGCTTGTGCGACTGGCCTTCCACTAGTATGAATCATAAAAATTCATTACGTTGTTGTGGCAGAAATAATTTGAATACACTGTTCACCAAGTACGCACACCACAGTGCACACGCCACAGCTCGCCATTCATGTGAATCGTCTACTGGCGTACACATTTTGTGGCCAGTCTATGCAGCCTTTACTGGCAGTGGCCTGTACACAATTCTTGTGAAGGCTGAACTGGTAACGGCGTTACGGAAACAACAGCACAGCAGTGAAAAATCATACTAAAAGAGCTCTGAAATTTGGTAAACCTTAATTACGGGCTACGGCCTATTTGTTTTCTCGAAATGATACGAGCAGGAATTGAGCTAGCGAACTTCGTATCACTGCATGCACAGACTCGTGTGAAGAAACTCCTAACGGGCCCATGGAGAGACGGCACAGTCTATGGAGACGTGTCATCTGGAGTTCATTGATTCAAATCCCAGTCACCCCAGTTTAAAATCCCAGTCAGTCAAATCCCAGTCATTGAAAAAGACTTAACGAATCTTAGCTATGTGTAGTAAATTTTTTAGCTGATTTGTCTCCGGTATATACGTGCGCCTGTTCGAGCGATCCGCATGTATTGATTTCGTTGGTATACACCTGGGATGTGTTGTTAGTATCACAAATGAATTACGCCACTTCACAAAGTAGCCCTTTTTCGCAATTAATGCGCATTGTCTTGTTTTTCTTAACACATAGAAGGGTAGTGGGGGGTAGTGTCCTCAACCTAAGACGAAGACGGTCTTTGTTACCAATAAATATTGAGTTGCTGACTTGTCTTATCAGCCTGCGGGGCCGTAGCAAAGGCTACTCGGTTGGGCGTGGTGGGGGAACCCCCATTTTGCCAACTCATCTTACGATATTGCCAACTAGCTGCGAAAATTACAGGGGGGGGTTCAGCCACAAAAGCATTTTGAAAGGCTCCGGCATACCCAGCTACGGAGTCTGGGGGAGTGCTAATAGTTCCCCCAGCGGGATCCGTGGTGGAGCCGCAAAAACCAAATACCTCCTAATACCGATACCGAAAGTTTGCGTGCTGCTACATTAATATGTCAGTAACGTTTCTATCCCCCTAAAATACCAGGTAAGGAGTTGCCCCTCACTGAACCTCTTCTGTGTACCACTGTGTAACAGAATAAGGGCTACAGCAAATAAAATACATAGCCAACTCAATGTTTAGTTGTGGTGATGGACCAACTGAAGGACAGGACAGCAAATAGAACGTCCAGGTCAATTTTCAATTTTGCTAACGACGGAAATTTTCAGGAGACGTCTGACCAGCAGCGACGCCTTACGGCCCTGTTACCGACTGTCGTAAGAAAAACAAGACCGACTGTTACCTACTGGATGTGAGAGGTACTGCAGGGAACACGACTAGATACGATCAGGGGCAGCATTTCCCGCATCGTAACTTTACTTTTAAACTGACCGAACGTTGATGACAATCAACCGGTATTTATGGAAATGGGAATTTGCTGTGAAAATTTATCCGAGTTGCCAACTCAATCCCATTTATCTTCTTGTCGCTAAGCCAGGTAAACAGTACGCCACCTTACGCATTACGTTTCATTCGTATGAGGTCACCCGAATACGAACTGGCAAAACAGTCCATTAATTAAGAGAACACTGACATTCAGCTTTAACCGATATGATCACTTGTCAGTTGTCCGTACAGACCTTTAGGCAATATTATTATAGCCTGTTTTGTAGATTATGAATATTTACCTTAGTAAAACATGAAGTCTTCATTCCTCTTCTTATCACTGTCTTCTCGCCTAGAAATAGGAAATAAAAACCGTTTTGTAGAAACATGTTTTTTTCATTTTGATTCTTTTCGAATAAAACATGAAGAAGTCCGCACACTAATGCACTTAAACACCAATTAGTGCAAGAAGTTAAAAGTTAAAAGTTTAATTTTTTGTACATCGTTCATTGTTTGTAGTCTTCCTAAGTTCATAATTTTAGTCGGTTTTACAACATTTTTATTGCACTTTTTATCATGATGGAATTAAAGAATAACTTTCTAACACTTATTCATAACACCTAATGGATCCATTGTTTAATTTTTTTTCGCATTTCGTTATAATCCTTGATGTTTCTTAGATGGGCTGGTACGTTATACTTCTGGTGGAATTATATATTGAGTTTTTTTTTTTCCATAAGAATTTTTACAAGGCGGCTGCGTACAAGGTGTAATTTACGGGTTGAATTAAAGTAGTATTTGTAAAGCCGTAGTAGTATAATTACAAATTTGAAAAAAGCTTAAGAGTGACAAAGTTTATTGATACGATACAGTTCAGTAGTTGTTTTTAGTCGTTCAATGTTTACCGAACAGTACTTTTACATCTTTGTTTAATGTCTTTTGCAGTCTTTCCATTAGATTGTTAGCTGTAGATCCAAAGATGGTGTAAGCATCTTTGAGATAATCCAAGCTTCATAAAGTATATATATTTTTTTGTTTAGAGTCAATGAGATCTCTAATCATGTATAACATTAATAATAATAATAATAATAATAATAATAATAATAATAATAATTAATAATAATTTATTCAGCAATATATAACAATATACAAAATTTGTTTACAAGTAAACAAACACAAAGCCAAGGAGGCTTGTATGTGCACTGAAGAAAGTTCTTACAAATTATGCGATTATAGTGGTGTATATTACATCAGGTTCACATATATGTCATTGTACAGGAATATTGAAGAACAAACTTTGGTATATAAGCATTGTACTGTAAGTCAATAATCGGATTTTTTTAGCCACATTCTTATTTTTTTTTTAATGTTTGACTGAGTAATTTCACTTCTAACAGCATAAGGGATTTCATTGAGTATGTGTAAGTACTACAAAATGTAATGTTCTTCTTCCGCCAGGCATGGCATTGTAGCCAATTCGATTTCATTCTGCCGGGCCTAATTATATTAAGCTGGTACGTTTTGTCGAAAAAAAATCTAGTTACGATGCTAAACATACAAACCTTTTTGAAATTAAAAAGTAAAATATAATACGAAATAATCATAATATTAAGAAGAGCGATGACATCCAGCCTGTATGGACCAAAATAAAAAATGCCATTAAAAATAAATAAATAATTTAATTCATCAGCTAAAAGACATACTGTGCCCGTTCAATGAAGCGAAGGTGAAGAAAGGCTGGGAAGGAGGATAGGAAAGGGCACGACTACCTTACCACCAAGGTTAGACCAGCCAGAGACTGTGAAGTCCCCTATCGCAGCGCCAGTCCCGTGGAAAGATAGGCGGTAGAAAGGTAAATAGGTGCTTCGACCTCCCACATCTTCTCATTACTCGTTTAAACTAGAAAATTACACATCTCCATGCAGAGCAGTCTAATAAATTAGTGGAACTGTAGCATCAAATTATACTTGTTTTTCTGTGTTTGGGCAAGCGGAAAAATTAGCTTTCCCTCAGTGTTCATCCGGAGAAATTATTTTTTTTTTCTTTTTCCTGATTTGCGAACGCAGGCGAACTTTTTTTCCTTCGTCAATTTTAGATTCTAGACGATGGGAGGAAGAGATACGACACCAGACACTCGACTCGATCATCCAGCAAAAAAACTACACTTGCTTGATCGGACTGACTACTAGAGCAGCAGTTCAAACACTGTGAAGGAATGGCAACTTTTTATTATTTTTTTTTACGCCGCCGTTGAATAACCCACTCCAGACCACGAAAAGGCTACGCCAACATTCCTGGAAATGGCTAAATCCTTTGACTCGCAGCATTATTTTACAGCACCAGAATTCAAACTGTAGCCTACTGCAACAGACATAGTACAGCAACAGAATTCAAACTCGAAATCAGTTAGAATGCTTGAGTAAGGTTGATACTTGATGCCTATCTGCTAGCATTGGTGCAGGGGTGTTGAATGGTAAGGCGGATCGAATATTAGGTTCATTGTGGTTATGGGCTCACAAATTCAAACAAAATAAACGGCCGGACACGATTATAGGGCGGATGATCTTCACCCAAGATTCTGACAGTGGTTCTGTTACCAATATAGTTGGTACCATAGTACAAGCAAGGCTGATTCCGAATCATTTTTTTCTTGATGTAGGTTTTTTTTCCCCCCAACTGTGGATTCCATAACAAATTTTTAAGGACCATTTTTGGTTATAGTTTAGTTTTTGCTAAATAATTCACAAACTATTTGAGCTGTTGACTTTTCAGTAACATCAATGGATAGCTCTCGAAAAAAATCGGTTTGAACTTCAAACTTCAAAATCGGTCGAAATTTGGGCGAGTTATGGATTTGGACGCGAATATAAAACAAAAATAAGACGAATATAAGACAAAAATAAGCGTGCTTTAAGGTGCTCTTGCAAGTCAAATGGTTAATATATAGTTATTAGTAAAGGAGGTTTGACCTCTAAAGCCGAAATTTTGACGCTTAATATCTCCGCCGTCTGCGAATACGTTTCATTTAAATTTGGTGCGTAAGCTTTGTTGCACTTGGTCAACAAGCAAATACCAAAATTCATTAAAATACGTCGAAGCAGATCGGAGATCGGGACCTGACCTTGTAACTATGAAATTCGTTTTTGCTTGTTCTTGGCACGACACGTTTCTACTACGCTCTCTACCAGATCAAAATATTTGTCCTATAAAGCTGGTTCTTAGCTCATTTGACAGGTATTGCTTTGTAGATGTATCCTTTCCATAAGGCCTTTTCTAATCGGTCAAGTGGTTCAGGGGTTGGGGATCTCTAAATGACCAGATTGATTGTTTTATATTGTTTTAAACATTAAAGACGGGAAAGGCTCGCAAGAAATAACTAAATACAGATGCAAACCTATTTACGTTGCCTTTTGGACTTATATGTCAGAGTGCCTGAGTGGGGAATCGAACCCAGGACCTTTGAAACAAAAGGCCGAGGTCCTACCGATGAGCCATACTGATACGGCCTAAAAAGGAAACGTTCATAGGCAGCATTTAACACGTGCATATATACATGTAAACAAACACTTTCCAATCGCCACTGGAGGGACGCTTATTTGCCGCGCCATCCAAGTGAAACGAATGAGAACACTTAAGGCTGAAATAAACGCCGTGTTAGTATGGCTCAGCGGTAGGACCTCGGCCTTTGGTTTCAAAGGTCCTGGGTTCGATTCACCGCTCAGGCAGTCTGATATAAGTCCAAAAGGCGACGGAAAGAGGGTTGCATCTGTATTTAGTTTTAAACATTGTTATTATGCAACAATACCAATCGCAAACGCCAGCTGAAAGACGTCGACTAAAGATTAAAGGGTTTATTACCAGCAAACCGTAGACACAGATGGAAAACATTAAAACAAGCTAACTTGAATCTAAATTGCGTGGTAGCAAGAATTAGAAAACAAAAACGAACTGGTTTGATGCTTAAGGCAAGGTTCAACTAAACACAAATAAACTTTCCTATAACAATTCAGATACGTGTTACTGTACAATTTAGTCCTTACTGCAGTATCCAACCATTGCACACGCAAATACAATTAAAGCCAGAGCCTAAATTTCAAATTTTTTGTGCCCAATGTAAGGCTACACAATCGATTACTTTCTTGGCTACATTTTTCAGTGTTCTTCAGTCACGTCTTTTACTTTTCGTCCATCACTCTACTCATTATCAAACCGTTTTCAGGCATGGAATTTCATTATTACTTTCCAGGACATTTCTATAGGTTTTCAAGGACTCGCACGAATCCTGACTAACTTGTAGAGCTGTGCTAAACCATGCGCAATGGCTGTTTGCCGTGACGTCACCATGAGTTAGCCAATGACGAATGAGAACAACGGCTGTTTGGCCGTCTGATTGGACTAGCCCGATCACGTGATATGCACGTCACAGCAAACAGCCATGGCGCGTGGCATAAGCACACTAAGACGATTAGTTTTTTTTTTAACGTTTTCCAGAATGTCGTTTTAGCCAAGTAGAATGCTCCAATAATTAGCTGATATATCGTGTGGTGCAAAAGTAAAAATGGTAAAAAACATTTGACTAGCGCAGTAAGGTTTCACGTGGACTAAACAGTACAGCAACACTGCAGTATCTGAAACCTTACAGGAGAGTTTATTTGCGTTCCTTGGTTGTTTTAACTTCGAATCAGTTCAAACTTGCCTTATAAGCTTCAAACGAGTTCGTTCTTCTTTTCTGTTTAGTTAATGTGACCACCAATAGGGCAGTATTGGTAGTATTATTGTATATAACTCTATGCTGGAGCCTTAATGGGTTAGCTGCAAGGGGCACTGCAGAGAGAAACAGAAGGGCGTCATACTGAAGCCGATGCTGTGAAGAGTGATTTCTTAGACCTAAAACGCGCGATTTTTGTTGTTGGAGAGAAACAACGTTATTTTAAGTCTAAGAAATCCGCTCTTCCGTTGTTTTTCCCTCCATTTTTATGTAGTGCACCTTGTAGTTATGCCCTCCAAAACCCATACTGGTGCCAATATGGCGGCAAATGTCACTGCTCTATACCAAACTGAACCAATTACTGTAGAATTTTGCTGGTCTTTTGCATGAGCTTCACTGCGTCGTTCAGCAATGGACAAAAATAAATAAAGGTTGAGGAGAGTCGAGACGAGATTTCCGCAAATATCGTCTCGTCTCGACAGCAACACCATTCCTTAGAATCTCAAGTGAAGTGAGAAAGCGCCTCAAGTAAAAACTCAAGCGCTTCCCGGCCAAGATGGCGCAACATCAAACTGTGTCACCGTGAATTGCAAATTCCAATGCCAGTCACTATTTACCTCATAGTCGCATTTGAAAATGCAAACTTTGACGCCTAAAAACGCACCCGAAATAGACATTGAAGGCCCAAATTAACACCACCTGTACCAAAAGCAGATATCAATTCCAAGAACAACGACTATAGCGTCATAGGTTTCTCAGAAACTCGGGCAGAGTAAGCAAAGCATGGTATAGGCTTGGTCTCCCAGCAAAGGTAGTGCAACATCAAACGTGTCAGCATTTTACGTCCCACCGTGCATGTCCTCGACAAGGTTATGTCTGTATTCAGCTCAAGTCGGTTTTCAACCACAAATTTATAGGCCTAAAGAATATAACCGAATACACATTCGGGCCCCCACCATGAGAGAGAGAGAGACACGTCAATGCATAAACAAGGTTAGCAAAAAAAAAAAAAAGCAATATAACATAACGATATACGGGCCGTTGATACCATCTACCAATTTTCTGCCGTGTAACTGATTTACACAACCAGTTCGCCCGTTGGTCCGCAGCCAATCAGAGAACGTAAATCACTCCAAAGAATCTAGCAAAGTAGCAATTATCAAAATTGGGGTTGGGTCGCGCAGCTCCAAATGTATATGCACGATTCTATGTTGCTGGCTTACATGGCCCGACCAGTGATGATTGCCTGCAGCCGTTAGTAGGAGTTGCACGCTACGTTTTATGAAGGGTTATTTTCACTTGTTTATTGCATAGAACCAGCGAAGAAGGCTGGCAGACCACCTCCTACCCTTAATTGCAACCTCCTACCCTTAATTCCTACGAGCATCCTCCTTATTTTTTAGACGCCCACGGTATAAAATTTCCTTTCGCTGCTTTTCCCTATGTGGGTTGATATCCGAGCTGGTAAAGACAAAATTTAAAGAAGCTGAGAACCGAGTACAACTGTACTGTGAAGAAAAAAATCAGCCTAAAGCACAGAATTTTGATGACACGGCTCTCCAGTGATCAAACACCTATGATCAAATTTCCTTTGGCTGTATAGGTTTAAAGGGCAATTACATCCATTTTGACATGCATGTTTGACTTTTGGATCACTTACACAATAACTAAACACAA
>JAHWFP010265599.1:8392-22731 GCA_023313725.1 Lithobius niger | reverse complement strand
CCCCCCCCCCCCCCCCCCCCCCCCCGCCCCCGGCTGTTTTTTTTCGCCGGGGTATTTACGCTATTGAGTCTAACCTACGTATCTTCTAGGATTTTCCTTAAAAAGTACAGTACTCGTTTTGTAGTTTCCGGTGGCTATTGAACTCTCATATTTGGTTACAATAATTTTTACCATCCTATCGATTTTCTTAAATTTTTTAAAATAATTTTGTTTAAACTTTTCCCAATTTCAGTGAAATAACATCATCTGACTTTAAATATACCAAGACGCAATTTTTTTATTTTGAAAATGTCTGTTTTGCCTGAAACATTCGAACTTTGTTTAAAAAAAAATTAGCTAACATACACTTTGCCACATTCCCATTTCGTTCAGAAAAGGTCATTTTGATTGAATTAAGTTAAAATGAAGTTAACAACACAGTCGAAATTTAATCACTGAAGTTTTAGACAGCCAAGCTGCCATTCTCCACACAACAAATCAAAACAACACACCAAAACAAAATTCACAGTTGCAGGTTTAGTGGTTAAATAAAGATAAGTTTGCTGCAATATACCCATTCTGCAGAAAAGGAAAAAACACGTGCTTATATGTATAACTATTTAGGGTTTCTAAAAAGGTCGTATTTTCATAAAGATGTATAATTTTTGGTTGAATAAAAATAAATAATGCTGGCAATTTTCCCAATTTGCTCACGAGTGCTTAATTTGCTTAGCTGAAAATTTGTTTGAACCGAAGTAATTTTGCTTGACTTGTGTGAACGTTTTGAAAGTTTTTGATTGAAGTTGATTTTGTCTGGTGCCCGAGTGCCAGTAAGTTATATTCCAACGAAAAAATAAATAATACGAGGAAGATTTGATTATAGGATTCTATCAAAACAGTTAAACTGGTATGAGGAACCAGCTAGATATTGCACACACATACAAAAAATAATAACAAATAAACTAAGCCTTCAAATGCTACAACTACTGTCGGTTTTTGACGCACACCCAGCGTTAGTCATGGCGCCAGAAGGAGAGAGGGTCAATTTTGCTAGGTAAATCCTATCGGAAATCCTAGGTTCTTTTACACGCCACAATAGACATGAGTCAGGGGTGGCTGAGGCCGGATTCGATCCCGGGACCTCTGGCTCTGGGGAGACGGTCATGCTAACCATCAGGCCACCTTGCCCCATGGCTACAACTACTGGGTTAAGAATAGGCAGTGAGGAACAGGGCCGTCGCTGGATATTTTGTGGAAGGGTAATTCATAACTTTTAGCTTTCCCCCCCCCATCCCAAAAAAAGAACACTTTTTTTGCAATTCCCTAAGAGATACTTTTTACGCTCTCCACCCCCCGCCCCTCCCCCTCCCCCGGACCGAACAGCCGTACCTCCTCCTGCTGGTGGATAGTGGCAAAGTGAAACTGGCTTGTAATTCTGTCTTGGGCAAGATTATTATGATGCTACATGCGCTTGCAGCTTGTATGTTTGTCTGGAAATAAAACCAAACTCTTAAGGGTTTGGGAAAAAAGTGTGTGGTGTCTACTAAAAAAAAAAATCATAGGTTTAATTACGCTCCCGTCAATCATTGCTCACAACAAGCACATGTAGCACACAAATTGCTTAAAATACAACAGTGGTGTTTTTATTACAAGCATCGGTGTTCAACGAAAAAGCTTATGTTTAGGATGTGTTCGTAACATAAACGCTACTGTTTTATTTTAAACAGTTCTGTCACTACACATGTGTTTATAAAGTGTTGCAAATTAAATGCTAGTTAGTGTATTATTTAAAATGCATTTCAAATCTACAACACCATGCAAACACCAATGTTTTAAGAGGTTTCATCACACAAAACGCTTATATGTGTTTTTCAGTTTAACATGTCTAAACACATTGTTTAAGCGTCTAAACGTTGTCTAAAACATTGTTCATCGTGGCTGATCAGTGAGAGAGCTCAGCCTGGTCGCTGGAGGTTTGCGGATCTGGTCGAACCCCTGGAAAGGGGACCTTGGCAAAGTCCCCGCCAGGGCTGCCAGCCAGGGTAGCGTGAGAGGCTACCTTGCTCCTTCAGCGGCTATGGGATGTATTCTGGCTAATTCTGGGCAATCTTTCGGTCCCGACGATGATCGGAGGTTTCCCGGATCGAATCCCCGGGCTGGCACCTCCCTTTACCAGATTTCTTCTTCCCTGAGCCGGTTCAGCCATACAAGCATTAATTGCTTCGGCTGACATAAGGCTCGTCAAAATTAATTTTTTAAAAATGTATGTAATTCCATCTTTACAGTGGAAATAAAAGGTGGGTTCACATTAAAACATGGGTTCACAGTGAAGCACAACACCCAATTTTTACCTGAACAAAACCAGTCTGAAAGTAAAAAAAAGAAAAAGGATCAAAACTGCAACGATAGGGGAACAGGAGAGGGAAGGGGGGGGGGGGAGGGGAGAAAGAACGTCAGGGCAGACCATGGTGTCTAGCATAAAGTAGCATACGCATCCACTTATAGTGTCCGTGGCCTATCTTGAGTTCGCCCCAGAACGACACAGATAATCAATTTTTGGTAGCAGAGTGCCTTGTTGATATCCGAGATGATTACAAAAACAATGGCGGCCGTCGATTAATGCCGCCCCCCCCTCCAGGAAAAGGTAGCCGCTCGTAAAATACTGCAGGACTCAAGATACACACAATAAAGATTAAATTTTGTTGGTACACCCATCGTACGTGTGTTGCTTGTCGTTCTCCGTGTTTGTTCGTTATCCCCATCCCCTTATCCCCCATCATCACAAATGGTTCCGACCGTTTTTTTTACAGCCAGACTTTGTTCAGGTGTGAAGATGGATGGTGTGATCCCATGTGAACTCACGTTTTAATCCTTTTATTCTTTATTTCCACCTAATGATGGTCCCGAGTTGCATGAAACATCGTGTTACAGTGTTTATTTATGTTCACTTATTGGCTTTATTTAACGTTACGATATTGAAGTGCGTTTTACGTTTCAGTGCAGGATTATAGGAGGGCCCTGTCTGTATCAGCCATATCCCGTAATATTACGATGAGAGCCACAACGATGTATAATGTGAGACGAGGCAACCTTAAGCAACCAATAAAAACCATCCGCTAGCTGCAACCAGCAAATAGGCCTCCGTATAAGAATCGCCATCACATTGAAGAATGGCTACTTCGTTAAGTTTCTCTCGTTAAATCGACCCAGCCTTGGTCGTTGGTGAAAGGTATAATTTGGTTTTGACGAGATAATGAGGATAAGATGGATTATATATTTTTCAAAAAATACGCAACAATTATAGAGAGTGCATGGGTGAGTCGAAACAGCTGCACAAGAATCGGATGTTGCCATTATTAAAGAGATTCTTTTCTAAGGTCAAAAGTGGGAGGGCACTTTATCAAAATAAGTGCCCGTGCACGAGCCTATTGGTGCGTGCTGACGAACACTGGGATGGCCCAAGTGTCCTGGGAGTAATTCGAGATGGGAGCGAGTAATGCTGCCCAATTTTATATTTTCAGCTAGACAGTCTATCGATTTTGGATCATTACTCCGCCGTACAGCTTGCGTAGGCTTTGGACACACAATAAATTTTAGCTGCAGCCGGCCCAGCCACAGCTGCAGAGATTGCCTCGTTGGTTTCAGTCATCAAAGGCTACAGCATCTGTTTACTAATTAGCTGACAAGAGGCTTAAGAAACTTGGTCGTTTGTGAACGTTTAATGCTTTAGAACTTTTGATATTGCCTATACTTATAACAAGCTGTGCCACAGTTAAGTATGAAGCTCCGTCATAGATTTACGGCTGACATGCCAAACACCTGCAAGCACGTATATGAAAAACCTTTAATTTTCGGTCCCCTGAGGCCTTGTTCACCAATAAAAATACAGAGACATGCACTAATGAGCATGATAAAAGCAAAATGACAAATGCAAGTACAAAATAAAGCTAAACACCCATAAAGCTAAGGACCAGTCACGACGGCACCTTATACTGGAAAGTGACATGGTGTTAACGTGACGTCATTATTCTGAAAATGGAGATCACATTGTTGAAAGGGGCTCCCATTTTTGCATATTTGGAAAGTCATTCTCAGTAGGAGATGGTGAAATTTGGCTTCGCGGTCGTGAAGACAAGAAATAAAAGTCAGCCCCTGACTGGCAATGAAAGAACCACGGTAGACATCCAGCAAACAGTAAAATTTTCAGCAGTTTATTCCTGCCTTGATCACTTATCGAATGAATACACAATGATATGATGCTCCCCATAAAACATAAATAAGCTTAGTATCCAACTTGTACTTGCTGCACACTTTTTCAGAAAAATCAATAAACACAAAAAAACATAAAAACAAAAAACAAAAGCTGCACCAAACGTTGCAGTCATCACGTCTCCATCTTCAGCTCAAGATGGAGACGTGATGACTGCCACGTTTGGTGCAGATTTTGTTTTTATGTTTTTTTTTTGTTTATTAATTTTTCTGAGAAAGTGTGTAGCGATCAAGGCAGGAATAAACTGATGAAAGTTTTACTGTTTGCTGGACGTCTACCGTGGTTCTTTCATTGCCAGTCAGCGGCTGACTTTTATTTCTTGTCATTCTCAGTGTTGTAACTATATTTTCGTGTAATTACGCTCTTGGAAGTGTTTTGCCAAGCCAGGGGTAAATATCTGTAGTCGCAGCTGCTTTGCAAATTGTTATTTCAACAATTCGTTGCAAAATGTTGGTGGCTTGCACGCACGATGGCGTACACCCTTTCACCAATGTTCACCAATACAGCAATGGTGTGCACTCCTCCTCCCCACTGCCCCCCCCCCCCCCGTATTATTTCAAGAACTACAACACCACCAAGCAATTATGTCTTCCTGCTCAGTGAACGGTGAATTCACAGTCGTATTGCGACAATATGTGACTTAGAGTGGATTTCGAAAAAAAATATAGCATGTCAGTTGCATGACGTCATTATAAGCATCCCTGTCTCGTAATGATACTCGCTGTTGTTATAGTTACGTGTTGTTAGACTCACTCAGTCCAGACAGCGAATTACTTATTTATCATGGAGTGTTTAAGTCATGCCACGTCGCCGCGTGTCTCTGGTACCTGCAAGGTGCACTTTAGTGTTCGATTACCGCCACACCGAGATGAATTTGTGAAAGGAAACCTCATCATACTGGATACTGTTTTATGCATTTTCACAACACTATAGGCTACAGCCAAGCAGAATGACAGATCACGCTAAATATTTCTCCTATCGTTCCCCCGCCCTTTGCATAAATTCAAAAAGCCAGTCTGTTTTCTTTTTAAATTTTTCACACATTGACCTACCTCGGATTAAAACTACTAAACTACATTAATGTCACGAGCTTGAGTGTGTTAATTTTACCACGCTTCGTAAACGAAGTTAACTCGTCGGTGCGTCTGAGCCGTTTATGTGGGCTCGCTTGAGCACACTGTGCGTGCAAGGTGCACAATCTTACTAGGCAAAACAGGCAATATTTCAAGCATGGTGAGTCATTCTCTTACTGATCAATCTCTAGCACCCTGACCAAGCCTGGTGCGTGCTTATCAGCCAGGATGCTGTAAGTGTGCCTGAGGGAAATTTAAGATGGGGAATAAACAATGCTGCAATTTTATATTTAGTTTGGTTTATCGTTTTTTTAATCATTCCTCCACAATCGACGACACGGCTTGTTTTGGCTGTTGGGCACACAGTGTGTAGGTGCAGCTACAAATATTGTATGGGTGTGTTCGTTTGGTACGAAGCCACCAGCCTCTAATTAATTGAAAAAGTGCACGAAATATGAACAAATATTCTGCAGGTTTTAAACCTTCAGGAGAGAATGTGTTATTTATGTGAGTTGTTGGGGAAGGTTTTGCTATTTTCCTCTCTACTGGGGAAGACCTTAGTAAGTGGCTGTACTGTCAAGCAGCGACTACAGGGTTTACTACCTGCAGTAAACCGATTTTGGCTGGTTCGTCTTCAGAGGAGCAAGCTCCTGAGGTGCCAGCTTTCGTAAAACGAATTATGATGTCATTTTTGAAAGGTTTAGTGTAGCGTTAATCTCAAAGTTATCAAAAAAAAAATGACCAAACGTAAGTTCTGGTCTCATGTGGGTTTATGCGGTCGCACGTGATTCTAATGTGGATGAATGAGGTAGCATGCGGATGTAGTAAAATGAAATGTAAGTACCTCTACGTGGTCGACTGTACTATAAATTACGATACCCACACTGCTGGTTTTGGAGTTATTACCAAATAACCGCACGGCCGTAACCAACACGGATCTTTTTGAATCACTTTTACCCTTCCTACCCTGCTATCTTAAAGCTGTTCGTGACGCCAATGGGGGGAACACTGAATATTGAGCTTGTGAGTGTAAACCCACAATAAAATGGGCTAACTATCGGTAATTTCATTTTTTTCCTATCATGCTTAGTTTACTCTGGGGAAGGAGGGTGGGGGTGGGGGGAGGCTATCATTGTTTGGCACCCCCTTACAATGTTACGTCAGCGGTTTCATGAAATGCACCAAATTACCCTTTTACACCAAATTTACAGTTTAGGATAATTCATGAACGAGCTAGAGCAAGACAAAGAGGAAAAACACCAACAAGCACAGTAGCACAGCAACAAAGAGGCAAGGCCAAATGAAAAGAATTAAAAAACATTATGCAATGTGACATGACGTACTGTATATAACTCTATGCTGGAGCCTTAATGGGTTAGCTGCAAGGGGCACTGCAGAGAGAAACAGATTGGCGTCATACTGAAGCCGATGCTGCGAAGAGTGATTTCTTAGACCTAAAACGCGCGATTTTTGCTGTTTGAGGAAACAACGTTATTTTAAGCCTAAGAAATCCGCTCTTCCGTTGTTTTTCCCTCCATTTTTATGTAGTGCACCTTGTAGTTATGCTCTCCGAAACCTTTACTGGTGCCAATATGGCGACAAATGTCACCGCTCTATACAATACGCTGTACACGTGCGCTGCACATACAAGACAAAACCTTCATGCTTTCTTAAAAACATGCAACGACCTATTAGTAACGTACTTTTGCAGTTCACATTCCACCTTGCGCACAGCAATCCGCCAATGAGGCGTGCCTAAAAACCCTACATTTCGTGCATGTTAAGCCCACCACGTCCTTCTACTTCCTACTGGCCGTACAAGCTTTAAAATTCTCAATAAGGGCTCGGCTAATTAACAAAAAAACCCAGTCAGCCTATTCCATCCGTATCATTACGTTAATACATCCTTAAGGCAAATGCGAAAGCTTATATAGCGTGCAGCTTAACGTGATTGCACGCATTAGGCTTAATAATGCCGCCACTGCAAGCAAATAGGCCTAATGTTCATACTCGCTGTTTACGCGTGACGAAAAATTGACATTCCTCTAATTCCGATGAACTTGAACGTGAGGCGTCTAACAAATTGCCCCATTAGCTGCCCTGACCGTAAGGCGTGTCGTGTACGTGTACGGTAATATAGAAACTGTTGGCTTTCAATGTGTTTTAGACACGTAGCAAATGCAGACGTAATCGTGTGAAAATCTTACGAAAGTATGATGATGCAGCTTTATAATGATTGACTCACGATGTTTTCTGAGATTGGTCTTGGATAATGGAAAAGTAGCGTAAATGGCGATGTTTGCTTGTTAAGCATTAGCGACAATGAATCTTTTATAAATTTGCGTATTCCATCCTGATGGTTTTAGTGCGGTCTCCCACGCGATTCAGAAATGGAAGCTGTTAAAATCTGCTATAAACATAAGCGTTTGTGTTAAAGGCTTGCATATTCCAAACTCCAAACCGATTGCGGGGTTTAATTTATCAAGATATTATCAATACAACGCAGCCCTATCGATAGACTGACTATCAATGCTCGCATTATAGAAACTGAACGGCCGAAAACCTTGGCAGGAATCCTCAACAAGTTTTGTTTCGGGGTGGATATCACATTTTCTTTCTCCAAACTGAAAAATTCCATTTTTTATCTTAGCAATTACGATATGGAAAAACCGAAAAACTAGTTTTACGGTCCCACTCATGAAAAGTTTTGAAATTGGGGCTCTGGTTTTAATTAATTGTATTTACGTGTATAATAATGGTTGGATGCAGCAGTAAGGTTTCACGTGGAATAAACAGTATAGCGACACTGTAGATCTGAAACCTGTATTTACTTATCTATGGTAGAGATGGTGCTAATAACAATGGACACTAGGAGCCAATGTTAATGAACTAAAAACACAAATTGAAGCACTTGAAATATAGGAATATAAATTTCAGCAGTTAAACATTAATGTAAACGTGTTCCACCTCATTCTGGTTTATTCACATCACTAACCCATGTGCATGTTGCTATATTAGTTAGGCATAATGCTTATACCTCTATGTGCTACAGTATTTATCCTATAGAGCAGTGACACGACGTAGTATTATTGTATATAACTCTATGCTGGAGCCTTAATGGGTTAGCTGCAAGGGGCACTGCAGAGAGAAACAGAAGGGCGTCATACTGAAGCCGATGCTGTGAAGAGTGATTTCTTAGACCTAAAACGCGCGATTTTTGTTGTTGGAGAAAACAACGTTATTTTAAGCCTAAGAAATCTGCTCTTCCGTTGTTTTTCCCTCCATTTTTATGCAGTGCACCTTGTAGTTATGCCCTCCAAATCCCATACTGGTGCCAATATGGCGGCAAATATCACTGCCCTATAGAAAACACATCAGAGGTGGAAAATAAATGCGTAAATTGAATGATTTCAACTATTTGGTGACCAGAAATGAAACTACAGTGTTAAGATATAAACAAAAACGTAGAGACGGTGTTTTTTTTTTATTAACGGTTTTAGGTGTTTAGCATTCAATACAATGTGTAACATTTCTAAACACATCTGCATGCAGAACTCCAAAACTCGTTTGTTGGGCCACCTAGTAGAAGGCCTACTAAATCACCCAAAGAGGCAAACTGTATGCCACCATTTTTCCCTTAACATCTCGCTGTCAGTGTGTTTGAAAGGATAAAATTTCAGAATTTGGTTTTTCTTGAAAGGACTTTTCAAAGGACTTCGGAGGAATTAATCGCTGATAATTCGTGTTTTGAATGAAGAGCAGCTGAAGGAGGAATGGATATTACTGCATTTGTGGGTTGTGAACCTCTAATGTGCTGTCTTTTTGTCAGCAATATTGTGATGTAGTATATTATTGTTTGTTATGATGATGTTGCGTTTGTTTGCTAAATTCGTTACTACGTTTTACTTAATTCCTTCGTTCTGCATTTGTGCCGCATTCTTCAAACAGCCTTTACAAACTGAGGCAAACAAAGACTCGGGAAGGACGCGGCTAAAATGTTTTGTGTACCTAGATCACCTTGAAATGTAATCTTACGGCGTATGGATGCAGCCCGTGGTGTTTACAAAAAAAAAAACAACAAAAAAACTAGACCCAAATCCGCAGAGTTAGGAGCTAATTACAAAACATTTTTTTTTTACATTAAAACCATAAAAGTTACAGAAATTCAGGTTTGAAACTTATTAAGCACTTCAAGCCCACATTCCAGCTGCGTGATTCTTCAGAAATTATTTTGCATGTGTAGCGTTTACCTTCCTTAATCATCCTTTTGCATGACATTATTCTCCCACCATTCTCAGACTTGTTTTAGTGGAAGATTAGGTAAAGAAAGAGGGGGGGGGGGGGGCTTAAAGGGACATTCCTCCCAGCCCCATTTTTTCGACCCTCCACATCAAGTACGGCCCCAAAGGTCTGTTTACTTACCGTTAGTTTTATCCCTTGGTAAAAATCCGTTTAAAATGTGGCGTCGAGATTTTCTGTTGAATAATTGTTAACTGTATTTACTGCGGGACGCAGGTATATGATCCCCTTTGCGCGCCTACAATAACCATCTGTGTGTGCGAGTATGTGCTAATTTGCTAATAATTACCGTGAGATCAAAAATCAAAAAGACTAACGCGGTAAAAATAAAAAATTAATTATTACAATAGATCGCCGAAGCAAAATTAAAAGACATTAGCCTTAGAAAATTATAAATTGTGATGTTAAAATACGAGAATCATTACGGTTTGTGACGACACGATTAATGCGTTCATGCTGGTCCGTCTATTAGGCACAATGCCAACTGTGACAGTAGCTGCGTTCTTCGCTGCGAGGAACGCAGCTACTATCTCAGTTGGCCTTGGCGGTTGTATATGGGCGGATGGCGATCAGCGCGTGGCTGTTATAAGGCAGGACGGTGTTCCTTGAATCTCCTTGCTGGAAGTAAAACCTTCTTACCGAAGTAACCACCCTCCTTACCTGAAGTAAAACGTCCAAATTGTTAAGAAATTAGACCCTGAAACCCACCACGTGGTCAGAACGTTTTGGGGCTCGTCCTTGGGCCTTTTGTGTCACACTAATCCGCGATTTAGTGGGGAAATTTGTGTGATTCAAAAATACGTTTGTAGAGGGAATAAGCCTCCCCTTTCCTATAGATGTAATAACTAAGAAATTTGTAGGCTACCCAAAATCGACCCATACTCTTCAAGGAGCGTTTTTTTTTTTTTTTGGAGGGGGTGGGGCGAGGTTATTCTCTTTTTTCGGCCTTTTGCATCACACTAAGCTCACACTTGTGACACAGAACAACACATAATTCTCCTCCTTTTAGGGGGAGATTTGTGTTGGCAAAAAGCTGCAGAAGGAGGACAAAATCTTCGCAAACCTTTTTGAATAATACACTTGACCACACACGGTGGATTTTAGGAACTAATTTCTTATGATTTGATTGCTTTATCACACATACACGGAAAACACATAAGCACGACTATACGTGCCATGTGGAAAATCAAACTGAAAACCATCAACTACGAAGCCAATGTCGTATCACCAACGAATCAGATGTGTGTGCCCAGCGTATATTAATATCAACAATTATCCCAGACAAAAAAACCAGAAAGGTGACTTAAACAAATGTTGTGTCTAGCAATCATCATTAGGTTATTTTCTTCACACACACACGTACACTTACAACAATAATAATACTAAAAAAATTGGAATGCAAATAACACCACTTAATAAGTTTCTTGCGTGACACAATAACCTGCCCACACTCAATTGTTGAAAACACCAACCACTTTCCCCAAAGGCCTACAATACTAGGTTTTATATGTAGACACGTCCCGCCCTGGGCGAAACGTATTCCAACCCAATCTATTAGGAAGGCAGCTCAGTTTCTGAAGAAATCCGTCACTGTCAAACATGGCGCCGCCATTTCGGATCTAAATCACCCTTTTTACGATTCAGGAGATCCTAGAACTATGTCGGCAATGGCAGTGGCGGCGAAATCAGGTGGGCGTGATCGAAAAAGGACGAACAGGATTCTTTGCTAATGGTGATAGCGACCTGTATAACAGACCGCCTCGCCCGCCCACCACAGCACCAAACGATGCACTGTAGATTAGGCTTATATTCCAGGGTTAGCTTGCTTGCACGTTAGGCCTATTAGTTTTTCCTTTCTCATTCGCCATTACCCGCACGAACGGCATTATCCGCTGTGGCGGTGTGTGGAATATTAATGGAGAAACGGATGCTCTTGTACGGAGTGGAATGAAGGATGGTGTATATATATACACCAGGTGTTCATTTCCAAATTTGTTTAGGTTTCTTCAGGGTTGAGTTTAAGAACGAGGCGGAAGGTTGTAGTTTCAAATTGAGAACTATTTGAAGTTTAATGCCATCTGATTTGAAGTTTAATGCCATCACGAGAGTTTAACTGTGATATGAGAAGTTTTAATTCTGATATAGGGGAAGGTGAAACTTCCTCTGCTCATTTCATTACAGTTCGATAAATTTAACTTGGACCTGGTAGGTCCCCTCCCACATTACCAATTTAAATACAATAAAACCCGCTGTAAGTCTAACATCATGTTAAAGCTATTGAATGAGAAGATTATATTTAGCAAACGTAGTTTAACTCCAGCTCGAATAGGCCTACAAGAAACTTAATCAGATAAGAAGTTTAATTCCGATATGGGAAGTTAAAGGTTAAATTCACCTTCAAATAAAGACGGAGTAAATTTGAAATAATAAGTCCAGTGACCCGATATCAACAGTTAAACTTAAAAAAGAAAGTTTTTAACACTGGCTTCTTAAAAAGTAGAACGAAAAGTTTAAACTAATAAATAAGGAAGTTTAGCTCAATTTAGTTTTTCTAAAATATGGGGAAAAAATTAGTATTAGTAGGCTATCATAGTTTTCTTTATGTTAGGCTTGAGCTTAACGACTATAGAAGAAATATTGTGCCACATAAATAAAGGCCCTATTAATGTTTGTTATTACGTTTTACTATGTTAAAAGAACAAAAACAAATTCCCATGAACCGAATTACAATGTTCGCTGAAAAAATCTTTTCCATGTTATTAAACGTTCTTCATGACAAATTTCCTCGGGCACTTCCTTATTTTGAGGACAACAATGTGTGCTCGACACGCGGCCATTCACTTAAACTCGGAAGTCAATTTCTGCCCACACTTAAACTGCCGAGGAAATTTCTTCTCTTATCGTGTGGTTGAGGTTTGGAATTCTCTGCCCGAGTCTCATCTGCTGTCTCCTCTGCCACCATTGAAAAATTCCGTGCAGAATTAAAAAAAATCTAAATCTTTCGCGGTTTTTGATATGCAAACCAAGTGTTGGTTTTAACTTTGGTTCGTAACTCGTGTGGTACTTCATCCTGTTCTTCGAACCGCGATTGGAATCGTAAAAATTTCCATGCTTTACTCAATTTGCTCAACTCCCGATACAAGCTTAGATTTTTGAAATTATGCACTGCCCACTATAGGCGCCTTGTCAGTGACTTCATTGTCCTTGTGTGTCCCGGTGCTCCCGCAACGAATTCCGTCACCAGGCACTGTTCTTCGCTGAAGGGTTTGCCTTACGAAGAATGTTTGAAAAGACTTGACCTGACAACCCTTGTTGATAGGCGTTTAAGAGGTGACCTTATCAAGACCCGTCAAATTCTGTCTGGTGAAGTGATTTTACCTGTCGACCAGTTTTTTCAACGCTCGACTGTCATACGAACCAGAGGACACAGCATGAAGTTGATGAAACCATGAATCCGCACCATTGTTGGACAGTCTTGTTTCACTGTGAGAGCCATTAGTTCTTGGAACGCACTCCCAGAAAGTGTTGTGACAACACCTTCGTCCAGCAGTTGGAAAAGACAATATGATGTGACTCAGTGTTAAAGTGTTTTTGTTCCATGTTTTGTTGTGAACCGGTTACATAAGCTTCCTTTTTTCCGGTATTAATTTAATTTATTATTAAAAGCCCTAAACCGAAATCAATCCGAACTCTTAAAATTACTGAGAGACATGAAGACTGGAGGAGAGACCTAAAAACTGCAGGAAGAGACCTAAAAAGAAAGACCTAAAACTCACAGGGAAAAACTACACCTCAGCAAACATGCGTACGGTAACATCACGAAGAGCATTAGAACCTTGGTTTAAAAAACTACCTTGGTGTTAAACGAAAAACATTTTTAAAGCATGAATTTTCACCGTTGTTCACTATGGAACACAGTTCGTGTCCAACGGGAGCCCTTTCACGGCCTTCACTTGGGGATTTACGGCTTTGTTTACATCCACTTTTGAACATAACTCAGAGCGGTGTGACGGTAACGTGCATGATTGAGTAACGTTCAATAGAATTGTTAACATTGAAGAATCTCTCAACTAAACTTTACTGACACGCAGAAAACCAAATTGGCATGAACCCCATAAGATACAAAAAAAAAAAAATGACAACCACTAAGACGTTTTGCTCACCATCGTTAGTGTTCTCAAAGTGTGCTCTAACCTGGGTTTGCAAGTTAGAGCACACTGTCGAAACGCACGCTGGTGGGCAAAATGACAGTCACTGTCATTTTTTTTGGCATCTTGCAGGCTTGTTTCCAACTTTATTTATTTAATTAAACCGCTGAAAACTTAAAATCAACAAAAATGAAAGCGGATTCCAGAAGTAATGCTATTTGCTCACCATCGTTAGTGTTCTCAAAGTGTGCTCTAACCTGGGTTTGCAACTAACTGGGTTTGCAAATTAGAGCAAACTTTAGAAACGCATGCTGGTGGGCAAAATGGCAGTCACTGTCATTTTTTGGCACCTTGCAGGCTTGTTGTCAACTTTATTTATTTAATGAAGGTGCTGAAAACTTAAATTCAACAAAAATGGAAGCGGATTCCAAAAGTAAGGCTATTGGCTCACCATCGTTAGTGTTCTCCAAGTGTGCACTAACGTGGATAGCAAGTTAGAGCACACTGTGGAAACGCACGCTGCTGGGCAAAATGACAGTCACTGTCATTTTTTTTTTGGCATCGTGCAGG
>JAHWFP010265597.1:26693-62705 GCA_023313725.1 Lithobius niger | reverse complement strand
AAAAAAAACAATAGGTTCATAATTTTGTCAAAAAGAAAACAACAAAAAAACAAAGAAAACCACAACTTGTTTTTCCACCTGGCAATGGTTAGGTTACCTTTTATGGTTTTAATAGTTTACTTAGAGCAAATTGGAAACTTGGTCTATTAGTACCAATACCTTTATTTTGCAGAACTAATTTTTGGTTCACACCACCATTCTTTAAATAAATTAATGAAAGAAAAGCTCAGATTCAATTAAATGTTTATATCCTAAACAAAGGCATGAATCAATTCCAAATTCTGGTTCAAGAATATCAAGATCCATTGTTTTAGGATGATGGTCCTCTACTGCAGTCAAAGCAGATTCAGGGTACGTACAGTAAGCTACGCAAATGAAGGAGAGCGAATTTTTTCAATACGAAGGACAGTGCTAGTTCGATGAAATGTTTGCATGTGGTACAACAAGGTATGATTACATCGTCATAGGCTATTTTTTTTTCGACAAGGCTTCAGTATTTTCTTTATCTCATGTTTTTAATCAACATACGCTAGCTAATTTTAATCAAACAACTAGGGTTCAAGACCCACAGTTTTCCCAAATTTCACAACCTCCTGCTACGGTAACAAGTCTTATTTCCGAGTTTTTCCATTTTTTTTTAATAATTTATACACGAACTTTGTTTGGACATTTTCTGCCTGGCCTGTTTACCAGTACGTACAGGCACAGGCTTGGGCTACATAGCTGTGTACTGCAAACTGTTAACCCAGTAGGCCTATTTTCAGATTCGAACATGAATTTGGATGCGACACACCTACACCTGAGGAAGCACTATTAATATTAAAAACCCACACAAATTTAATTTCAAAAGTAAAAAAAAGTAGGTAGACCTACTTAACTACAACAAACAATAATTAACTTAAATTGAAATCCAGACAGTAAAAAGCTAGCCTAGTCACCAGACCAGACTGCTTTTAATCAGCCATTTTATTTGCACACAATGGCAAGGACGAAGAAAATTATTTCCTTATCGTCAATTATTGCTTTGATTTTGCAAATTAGCAACCTAGCACCAACACGCCTTTACAGTACTTACTTTTTTGTGTTTACGTATAAGCGTCGCCAATAAAAAAAAACAGGTTAATGGTTGATTCAACATCTTTTTCCGCTGCTAAGGTTTCCACTTCCTAGGCACGTAGAGGGACAATTTTGCTATGAAATACCCTCAATCTTTTATTATGAGCACGAGAGCAACGTTGGGGCCATTTTTTTCCAGAATAGGCTACACAGAGGCCAGGATTTCACCGATGGAACACAATTTGTGCTAACCCTTCATCAATCATACATTCAAAGAGAAAGAAAACAAAAGGCAGACCCACACAATAGTACACAACGGATATACACAGGCTAAATGTCTCAACTGTTCCAGGTTAGAGACCTACTCTCGATTGTGACATTTCCATTACACAATCGGTAGTGTGTAGCGTTGCATCTTACACTACACACTTTCCTCCCTCATGTGCTTTCTTTCACTGATAGCGAGAATAACAGTTGGATACACATCTGGCAAACCTTGACCAGAAATACAAACAATAGAGCAAGCAGGATGTAGTCCATGCACTGACAATACAGACGGGAATGAAATTGTGTTATGGGACTAAGCAAGGGATTCAATTCAAGAATTACTTCGAAGGTTGGCGTAAAAAGCGAACAGGCTACTTAAATAACAAACTAAGACTGCTGTTGCAAAACCATTATAACATTGCAATCCCGAGAACAAGGTCATGAACAACCCTTCTTTATGTCGGTCGCCACTCGCCAATTGGCGAGTGGAAATCAACAGTTGGCGACTTGGAATTTAGCCTTACTCGCCAAATCGGCGACTAGCTACAGAGTATGCAACTAAAAAAGGGTTATCTCTGGAACCGTCGAACGGTTTGCGGCGTTATGCTCAAATTTATAAGGGCTATATAACTAGATTTTCTGCATTAATACTGGAGTTTAAGAAAAGTATACAATTTAATTAATGCATAAATTAGCGAAACCTTTCATCATACAAGACGTATTTGGTATGTGGCGAGTAAAAATTGTGAATGGCGAGTGCTTTGTAAGATCTACTGGCCAAGCGGCGACTGCTACTGGATTGACATTCGGAAGGGTTGGTCATGAACGACGATCATATTTTGACCATAGGCCTACAGTTTAAAACTATCCTTTTAGTAAAAACTGAACTCATTGTTCAGCAAACAGCTTCCGGCAAGAGTGCACTTCTTTTTGTGTAAAAGACTAAAGGATGTTAAGAATACCGGTGGAGATATTGCTTATAGTGTTATACGGATAGTCTATCCGGGATAATGTAGCCTAGCCTACTATTGAAAAATGCAGAATTTAATTTTAACTCGGTGGAACAGTAAATCTGAACTATTTTACTAAAAAACTACAACTTACTTCTGAACTGTATTATGACAAACTACAATAATTTTTATTTACGAAAAATGTAGGGGACTTTCCATATCTTCTTGTCATTTTCTGCGATGCTTTGGGGTGCTCAGACCAAAGTGGAAAAATTTAGTTCCCATCATTCATTAAAAACATCGTAACTAGCCTAAACTCATCCATGGCCCCCCCCCCCCCCATCATACCGTTATTTTCTTCTTCCCCATTTGGCCACTTTGTGACCCAATCCTCACATAAGCCAAACTACCCATTACAGTTCCACACGGATTCTAGGCTGGACACCACTTTTTTGTCCTGAGAGAACTCCGAACTCACATCGACACCAATTTTCAGCACACCTCGCGCTTTCTGGAAACGTTTTGACACTTCTTATTCTTAGAGCCAACATCAGAGGTAGATGTAAAGCGGAAGGGACAGTACAGAGAGAGGAGAAAGGAACAACTGCGAGAATGACATGAGAAAAACTAACTAAAGCCAACAAATTGACCATGGTGTCAGGACCCAGTTTGGAAGGGTAACCTGTGTAGGTTTAGTGAGCTGTGTTTTTCTATTTGCATAACTGTGATTTACCTATGAGCCCAAGTCGGGGGCCCCGACGTTCAGATTCCAGCATGGTACAGGTTTTAGGGCGATTCCACCGTTACGTGTGTGACTTTTGTACACACATTTTTGACTTCGACGTATCATAGTAACCTCCACAAAGTTGAAATTTGGTATTTATTGCTATGTTGATGTTTTTTAGGATGTCCTCTTCACGTAAAAAACATAAAAAGGATTGTTTATAAATTTAGGCCCTCACAGCTCACTTTTTAAGTTTTGTTACGTGTGTGACCGCTTAATAATGGAAAACTCTAAACAAAACTGCCAATATCCCAAATTCTGTGAAGTTTATCCTTCAAAATGAAATAACATGTAAGGATCATTAAAACTATACTTATTTCTTACCAAATCCAAAATGCTGTCATTTTGGTTTAAATATTTAGGGCTTAAACATTTTTAGGCAACTTTGTTACGTGTGTGACAAGGCCGTTACGTGTGTGATTGCTGTGAAAATAGCTCACAAACTCCATGGCAGGCTAACTGAAAATTACATATTTGTAAATGTGCTAGGTCAGATTATTTCGCTCATTTAAGCAGGCTATTGGAATACAAATTAAAATTAATATTCTATTAACTATAGGTGCTTATTGCCATTAACTCAGAACTTTATCAAAGTTTCTGACAAAAAGAAAGTAGTTGACAGTCTTTCAAAAGAAAATGTTGGACCATGAGTGCTTGTACCTTTGGCTGTAGTTTTGACACACTCCCAGCCATGGTGCCAGAAGAGAGGGATATAATTTTGCTAGGTAATTCCAAACGGAAATTCGTATGATCTTTTACATGCCACAATCGACATGAGCACGAGGTACCTCAGAGCCCTTCTCTTCCCAAAAATGCCAGGAGAGGTCAGAATCAAACCCGGAGCCTCTTGCATATGAAATGATCGTGCTAACCATTAGGCTCCCTTGCCCCATACCTAGGACGTTTGGCGGCATTTTTTTTTTTTTTTACGAATTTTTCGATCACGTCTGGAGGATGAGGCCACCTACAAAATCCTCCAGACGGCCCCATGACAGACACTTTCACTTCACTGTCTTTGATCGACAGCACTTTTCCAGAATATATAAACTTGCCGTACATTACCAAGACCAGTTTATTATTTGCTGCATAGCTGTCTTTCACTACGTGTATGCGGCGTATCCCAGAAGCAGCAGGCATATTAAGCCAAGGGTCTTCTTTACTGATGAGTAGTGATGACGGTGTTTATTTCAGCTTGGCTGAGTGCAGCACTGTTGTGGCAGACAGTGATTCTGAGGCCAATTTAGCAAATCCACCGACGATTGTGCGACTCACTAGTGATTTTACTCTGCCACCCACACCATCAACAATCCCTTTTCATGTGAAGTTGCATAGAACTTCAACGTAAAATCTTTGCGGTATTTCTAAGACAGTTTATACAATAACTTAGCTGTATGGCCCATCTCTAAAGCTTATGTCTTCCACATCATTAGCACGATATAGCATCCTATTTGCAGAATGTTTGTTTTCAGAAAGTGCTGAAATGAAGTCCAACACTGTGTCTTATCATTTGTCTTTGCTATTGGAGCAAATGAGCTAGGTTTTGCATTGTCCCTTATAAAATACAGCGGTAGTGAACAGCTATACACTTTCGCGACTCAACAATGCTGACTGACCTTTCTTCTAGGGATCGACCGATACAGAAAAATACCGATCCGATCCGATACCGATTTTCCCCTCACACGCCGATCCGATACAGATCCGATACACCGATACAGATATACCGATACCGATTTTAAAAAAAAAGTCAATGGGTCAGAAAGTCAAACACATACTTCATCATTATGAAACTGGTGTGCAAGAAAATTAAATTTCTTAATTTTTTTTTTCTCAGTGGTTGCAGATCCGCAAGTGTACCTTCGACTGTAAAAAAAAAACCCAGAGTAGACTGCAGATAGGCCTAATCCCAAGAAGCCCTGCCCTGATTCTGGCAATGCACACACGTTGAATTCACTAAGCTGCTGTGCAGATGACGTCATGGGATACAAGCGATGCTATGCAGAAAAGGTTTCTCACAAGCTAGGTGGAGTAGCCAGCGTGCACGGAAGTTGGTCGTATCGGCTAAAATATCGGTAAATAAACACAGATACAGATCCGATACCGATACACAAAAAATACCGATAATATCTGTAAATACCGATACCGATATTAATATCGGTCTATCCCTACTTTCTTCTACTTTCTATTCTTTTGTTTTCTTCCTTTTGAAATGAGTCATTTAACAATGCTTTCTTAATCCATGGATTTTCTTAATCCATTCAGTACTAGTAAAAGGAATTTTCTTTTGGGGGTTCATCCATTGTTAACAAGAAGCCATTGTTAACAATTAGTGTGCCATGTTACAGGAAGTACTTAGAATTGTGGGCTATAATCTTGACAAACCTGCCACTTAGCTGTGATTTGTAGAACTAACTATATAGTAAAGAAGTATGCCTTGTCACACCTGGTCACACACGTAACGTTACGTGTGTGACTGGATTTGTTACGTGTGTGACACAATTAATTACCCCAATAAAACAGTTAGATGTGAACATATTTAAATTAAGTTTTGGCTACACACACTAATAAACTACCTAACTTATAAAACTTAAGAATACCAGAATTCTCCAACTATTCTAAGAATTGCAGAAATTTTACACTTGTTATTGTTACGTGTGTGACCGAGCATTCGATTGGTAATCAGTTTTATTTATTTTTAATACATTAACATAATCCTTTAGTATCCTAGCAATTTTTTTTAAGTCTTGCTAAACTGATATGATTGCTACCTAGGCTTAGTTTTTACTAACTGCAATGGCTTATGCCTCCGCCCCATGGTATTTTTAAGGAATTAAGCTTTTTATCAATTTATGGATTTTAGACTATGGTTCTTAAAATTCTCATTTTTACTAACTTCCCATAATTTTACATAAAAACCAATGACACCACTGGAAAGAGCACACTTTTTCCATTCAGAATCCATATTTTGTTCAATTCTGGTGATAAAAAAAAATTATGGCCCTGTAGGACCACTTTTCATGGAATCGCCCTTTAGCGGTTGTATTATTAGGGTGCAAAACCAGCTACTGTGTACAGAAAATTAAGAAATTGAGAACTAAAGCAAAAATGAAACTGCACAGAACTGGGGCGTTGTAAAAAAAAGCACGTTCAACTATTTCTTATTGAATAAAATGAGAAAAGAAAAAGGTCCTACCACTGTTATGTGGTCCATACTTTTTTATTTAAATTTTGACAGCAACCAAACATTTTTTTTCTAGTTATTATATTAATTGACTATATTTCATCACTGAATTTACTAGCATACCGGAATGTGTTAAGTAGGCTATATTGCAACGCTCAAAAATATTAATATATTAACTGGCAAATAGGTAAAGTTGTGTGACGCTGACTAAATTACAACAATGTTGCGTAATTTGGTAACTACATAACCAAAAAAAAAAAATGGTAGAAATACTGCAATGACCTGTTTAGTACACCCATTGCGACAAAATCTGGTTGCCATAATACTGAAGTAGGGCTAAAAGAGCCTATAAATACTTTTTACAAGGTTTCAATAGCATGCAAATTTAAATTGCCAGTTACTACTTTTTCCAAACTGTCAATATTAGTTAACAGACCATGACACAGAATTTTTTTTTTAGATCCTGTATCAAAACTATGGCAAGCTGTTTTAAATCAACAAGTTTTTTTCTACATCAGTGAGAGTCAGAAACACTGTTGTAATAATTGCTCCATGTGGGTTTTAGCAGATATCAACTTTACTGGAAATTCTCGCGTCCGTCATGAGAAACAAAATGGGTCATTTTCTAGGGACGAGTCGGTTATTTTCTGACTTCGGTTTCACATGACCGCAATGTGCGGATTCGTTTTCCCCCATCCCAGTGAAATTTTTTTTTCAAGAATATATTAGCATAACTTCTTTCACTTACGATTACGGGTGGCACGATAATCGATAATATTGTGATAAAATTTTTTTGTCGATTATCGTATCATACTTTTTCTGACTTATCAAAGTATCGTGCAAACCCCGATGCAAAATTGACATTAGCTAGAAACAAGCTGTTTGCGGTGTTGCATGCAGAATTACAAGGGCTCTCCAATCAAGCGTGAAATGCTGTTGCAAGCCAGTTTAGCTGCAAACAATATTTAAGCATTAAGTAGCAGCACAATTGTTTAATTGATTCTACTGACCCCCCCCCCCCCAAAAAAAAGGATAAAAATGGTTATTCCAGCCTCAAAGTTTGTTTTATCGAGATATTATCGATTATCGTGATAATTTTTTTTTAATTTATCGGGATAATTTTTTTTTATCGTGCCATCCCTACTTATGATGGGCCTGGATGTATCGTCATTTCACGCCCCCCCCCCCCGATTTTCTTGCCGTAGGATGAATTAGGCTAACTGTAGAATCTATTCGTTACTCCACTGCAATAGCAGAAATTAAAGTGTCAATAAATAAAGGTGAAGGTAACTTAACGAGCGAACTTACAGCGTTGTGTCAAAGAGTATGCGTCACTAGCACATCCCCATGTAAATAAGCCCGAATTCGTTCAATTGCTGGGTCAGAGTAGGTACTAGACTACGAGATAACGACACTTTTCTGAAAACATGGATAAACTATACCCACTTTCACCAATAGCACCAGAAGGCAGCACGTGTCACATGATCGTTGGAAGCTACGGCATCGTTACCACGGTAACCATGGTACAGCGACAAGCCCTTGAAAACTGAAGAAATATTTAATAGACCCATGCGGCAACTCATGAAGTTGAAGAACTTATTTTGTGTTCGTCTTCAGAACTATGAACCATGGAAGAAGATTCACCCGGAGCAGCACACTTCTCGAAACACAAAATCGTGCGTTATATTTAGCTGCACCCATAACTACAAACCAATGCAAAATTGAATGTTGGATAAATAATAAACTTCATCAGCTATTTTACCATCTATGATCCATCTTAAAATTAGTTTTTAATGTTCTAATCTGACGTACATTATTTAAGCGATTAATTTAGTATTCTTTATCGTGCTCATAAATTTTGTTTTAGTAATGCGAAATAGTTTTGATCACCCTGATGCTTTGCTCTCCGTTACTTGACAACACCCTCTGGCGGTAAATCTTGGAAAGTAGGTACTAGTTTCAACCAAATGTGTACTATTGTCAGAGAGTGGCACTACACTTCCCTGTGTCAGGTGAAGAGCAGCCAATCGGTCGACTAGATTTTTATGCGCTAAATGGTGTTACGCCAATGTGGTAGGCATAAGGGAATGTCTCAAACACCAACACTTGAGAAGTGTATACCAGAATTGAAAAAAAAAAAATATTCAATAAAAATTGCTGCTGGAGCTGCATTACTGTCTTCTGTGCGACGAAAATTTATAACCATTTAAAAATTCAGGACAACAACAATCATGCTACGATATTTTGAAAACCGTACAAAAACAGACATACAAAATCCAAAACTGTTGTCGGTTTTTAGTAAAAACTGTAAGTTCGATATCAGACCCGAAATTGACCCATCGATACTATTTTCAGTGGAAGTTTTCAGGACTTCGGGCACAATTTTTTTTTTTACCAAGCTTGCAAGGACCAGTACAAACCCTGTTCTTGAAAAACAAACCCACTTTGGACTTGAAGGGGAAAATAAAGCTAGGAGCAGACTAGGTTACAGAAACCAACATTTTTCAGGCATACAGTAAGACTACATACAAGAAATCGCATACCAAAGTAGTACTGTTTTCTTTATATGCTTATGACACTTACTTTCTCTGAGACTCGAGAGCGACACGTTTCCAATGCTTAACCTCATCTTCAGCACTTTCAAACGAGGACGTACTTGATGAAGTGTTCATTTCGTCTCCCATAACTTTTCAGATCACAATAAAAAAACTATCCTCGATATTTGTAAAGTTGGCACACACACAAAATTGTACACATAAAAAAAAAACACGATGACTTAAAAATCACAAAATTCCTAAACAATGCTGGCGGTGGACCAAATATACAGAATTTAAAATGCACGGAAAAACTTGCATGTTGAGTTGGGATCGGTACGACGCCCACCGACGCTCAAATTTATCAAACACACATTTGGGAGACACTTCAACACTCTTCTCGCTCCAAGTCTTCGCTCTATTGTGCTGCCGTCGTATCGAACTCCAGTCGTCAGGTCGGTCGTAGGGAGGGAGGTAGGTATAGATGGCGCACGCTATATTGCTTCCGATGTTGTTGTTTTGGTTTATTAAAAACTTAACGGGGTTAAAATAAATTAAACACGGGCGTGTAACAGTGCCTATTATCTTGAGTAGCCTTTTGATAGGCTGGCTAGCAGTGCGGATGCGCAGATGGACTACAAGACAGGTTGGAAAGTCAGACACCTGCAAATAAAACAATAAATAAATAAGATTGTCTAACAATCGATATACACAGGATGATTACATTGCTTTAGGGTATAGAACCAAACCCGACAAATGAACAAGCATGGTTGCGATGTCGACGGTACATGTCAACAACCAGCTCACGTGGGATTCGAACCTATTCTGATGGCACTGTCCGACTACCAGTGTGTGTGTGGTGGGGGGGGGGGGGGGGGGGGGGGGGCGCCCCCCCGGCGGCACCTTACCGCCCTTTATCCGTAAAAATTCTTGAAATCACTTTTTCTTTGCTACATTCCGGGGTAGGTGTTAAAATGTCCTCGCGACATCTGGAGGCACGAAACGCGTACAAGACACACATTTTCGAAACTAACCCCCTCATCCCCCACTCAAAATATTTTATAATTGTAGCCTACATGTAATTTTTAACAACCTGCCAGCAAGTGCACCGTTGGTTGCCTGTCATTATTCGTTCACCATTCCTTCCAACCCATTTTTTTTCAATGTGTTCTAAATGAAAACGCTATATTTCAGCATCCTGACCAACTATCAGATTAAAGTTCCGGGAGGTGGGGGGGGGGGGGGGGGGAAGGGGAGCGACCGGTCTACGAAAAAGTATACAATTGACAACGACGATCATCTCTTAACCCAGAGAGGATGACAGGTTGAAACACTGAGCCACTTCCCAGAGACAAAACAATTTCGAGGTGATGCACACCCCTCCAAAAAAAAAAAGCCCTCATTGGTGCTGTAGCCGTTTTTCCCTGCTAACACATTTTTTTTTACTAGATCCTAACGAAACCCACACAAGGCAGATCCAGAATAAGCAGTGTTACGTCCAAGACAATAGCATCGCTCTCAACTTTACGCAGAAAAGAATCAAGTAAACGTTAAGTCAAGGAGAATCATTAAAAACCATGAGCAAAGCAATCCTCGAAGTTATTCAACTTAACAAACCTGCCGGAATATCTTACTTCCTCGATTGCCGTCCCATCAACACCAACTAACTCCACTCCCAACAACAACAAAGTAGAAGAGACAGGTCGGAGCAGAGAGAGAGCCAAGCCAGCAGCAACTCGAACGGAGTCCTGAACCTCCCCCATCAACGGTGGCACATTCCACTTTGGCGAAAGGGAGAGCTGGATACCAACCTAGCACTCAAGAGGTGTGCGCCGTTTTAAATTTTGTCGGCGCGCAACGTTAACTACTTTTTCATAACGGTGGCGACGTAAAATCGGCGCACCAATATTCGGAGCAGGGCAGCAATTTACAACAATCGACCTAACTTCTTTGATTTCACGGATTTAGGGTGGAAAAAAAATTTTAAGAGACACACGTCTTCATCTTCTGAGAGCAGTTCCCTCGTTTTCGTTTTCTTTACGAAGTTTAGTGTCAGCCAGGGCTTCAAAATATACCCACAAAACAGATTAAGCTCGTAGGAAATTTCTAAAGAATATTATAATTCTACGTAATAGCGAACGTTAACATACTAATGCTGTTTAACAAGAGCATTATGGGTCGCTGGGGAGAGACTTACTTACGTGATTTTCTGCATGAAAACAAGGTGGGGAGCTATACGGAGCGTTGTCACAACTGAACCCCAAGCACAAATTTTGAATTATTTCAACAAATGTACGCCGACTGACGGCTGCAACATCTGAATTCGTTACTACTGACTATTTGTTTTTAAAAAAATGACCGATTATGTATACAGATAAAACCAGGGTTCGTTCAGCAAGTTTTAGATTAGTTTTCATTATTATTTGACAAGTATTTTCCAGAAACTGGCCTGCAGGCACCGGAAGGGAAAAAGAGAGGAAAGAATGAGTTACTATTTTGGAGATATTTAGTTATTGCAAAATATCAGGTATAATGAAGTCAACTGCATCATTTATAGGGATAGACAGATATCGTTTTTTTTTCGTACATCGGTATCGGATCTGTATCGGTGTTTGTTGACAGATATTTTGGCGATACGAACATCTTCCGTGCGTACTGGCTATAATGCATAGCTTGAGAGAAACCTTTCCTGTATAGCACCACTCGCATCGTATGACATCTGCACAGCGTCTCGGTGAATTTAACGCGTGCATACTATCGGCTTTTTTGAATTAGGCCTTTCTGCAGTGTGGACTGGTTTTTTTCCTATGGTCAGAGGTACGAATGGGTTTGACTTTTTTAATATAAAAATCGTTATCGGTATCGGAACGGAGTGAGGGGAAAATATCGGTATCGGATCGGAAAGGTATTTTTCTGTATCCGTTGATCCCTAATCATTTATAAAATGTGTAATTTAATAACTCAAAAGTTTAAAGTTAACATTTGTGTCTCGTTACGAGACAAATGAGGTAATTAAACTGTAATAAAAATGTGAGCCCCCCCGCCCACCAACAACTGGTCTGTTCAATTAATTTCGCCAAAATTAAGTTTTTTTTCCTATTAAATTTTAAAACTTAACGGTTGATACATTTAACTTTAAAAAAAAAAGCTGCTGTGAACAATAAATTTTTTCCATGACCATAATTTCTGTTTGCACGGCATTTCTAGGAAATAAAATATTTTTTCCACCAAATTCCACTTTTTACAGTACCGGTAAGAAACTCAGAACACAAGAGAAAAACAATTCGGCACAAGCGTCTGAAGTTTTGACGGCGGTGGGCCACGACGATGCACACCTGTAAACAGTGCACACCTCTTTTCACAACGCTAAACACTCAGGCAGGAAATCCTACCTGTACTGCATACTAATAAGCAACCCTCATACCACGAGAGATGAACTTTCAATAAAACCACACACACCACTTTCGTATGCGCGCTGGCCTGCAGTAAAGCTTTCAATTTAGCCCGGGGGAGCTTTTGTTACCTGCTTTGATAAATAGTTTCACGTCAAAGGGAGCTTTCAGTGTAGACAAGCTTACCTGGGAATATACACTCTAAAGCCGACGTTGCTTGAATAGAGGTTACAGCTGTTCAAGCTCGTAATAATTTATTGCTTATTTTATGCCCAGGACTTTTTTTTTATTGAACATTATTGGTTACGAACTAATAAATGTAAAATGATTAGTTGTACAATAGCTGCAGTATGGTGCAGAACTGACTTACAGAGTCTTACGAGAGAAAAATATATATATACATGTATACATACAGGTAAAGACATAAGCTATGTATGTATTTACAAAGAAATAACGATTGAAATCCAATGAACGCAAGATTTTAATGCATTTTGAATTTATAAAGATAAACGTATATTTAAATTACGAAGAATACATGGATTGCCATGTTTTCGTATTATTCTCTGGAAAATCTTTCCAGAGAATAATGTGTTCAGCAATTGAATTAAATAAGATTACTGGAGGCCTATTTACAAAATTGAACATTTTCGCAGAAAAATGAATTTGTGAAAAGTATGAATTTACAGCCTATATTTTTGACATACTGTTTATTTATTAAGGTCAGAATTCATTGTCTTTTGTGATTTTTCAAATTATTTTCATGCAAATGGCAAATTCCTATAATAATGGAAAAGTCAATTCAATCCTACCCCCCCCCCCTCTATTCAGCAAATAACAGGCAAAAAAAAATTAGAAATATTGTTGAAGCCTATAAAAAACTTCTTCACGAAATCATTTAGCTAAGCCATAAAAACAAGCTCCACTGCTTTAGTAAAAATATGACCATGAGTATAAGCTGGCCATCTCGCAACCCTACTTCAAAAACTCCTTCTAACCTCGGACTGTCATCATCTGGAACAACTTAACCGCGTTTTGTGCTGGTCAAAAAAATGTTGAAACATAAGGCAGCATTTGCTTTAGTTGTCTGTGCCGTTAACACGTTACCGACGGAGCCCTCAAAAGATGCTCAATTAGTAGTGAATACTGACATGGTATATGAAACCATTCAGATTTTCCTTGGCTGGGGGAAAGCAGTAAGGCTGGCGACGATTACAAGCACAGGGACATTAATTTTGTTTACCTCAACGAAAGATAATTATTGATTTGCTACGTTCTCTCCTCTTTTTACAGAGCGGGGATGGCGTCACATGACAACACAGCACGCAATCGTTTGCCAAAAAATGATTCCAAGAATTGAGTTCAAACCATGAGCGTTTCATAATAAAGGCCCAATACCAGCAATTTCAAGTCTCAAATAAAATAAGTAAAGGCTTGATATCAGAATCAACCTGTAGGGATAGACCGATATTAAAATCGGTATCGATATTTACAGATATCGGTATTTTTTGTGTATCGGATCTGTATCGGTGTTCATTTACCGATATTTTAGCCGATACGACCAACTTCCGTGCACGCTGGCTACTCCACCTAGCTTGTGAGAAACCTTTCCTGCATAGCATCACTTGTATCCCATGACGTCATCTACACAGCAGCTTAGTGAATTCAACTTGTGTGCATTGCCAGAATCAGGGCAGGGCTTCTTGTGATTAGGCCTATCTGCAGTGTACTCTGGGGTTTTTTTTTTTTACAGTCGAAGGTACATTTACGGATCTGCCACCACTGAGAAAAAAAAATTAGAAATTTAATTTTCTTGCACACCATTTTCATAATGATGAAGTATGCGTTTGACTTTCTGAACCATTGACTTTTTTTTTTAAAGAAAATCGGTATCGGTGTATCAGGGGAAAATCGGTATCGGTCGGATCGGTATTTTTCTGTATCGGTCGATCCCTATCAACATGTTAGTCTTTTACACAATTTTTAAAGAAAAAAGAAAAAAAAAGGAAGTGAGTAGCAGCAGTATGGCTTTTCTTAACTTTTTTGATTTCTATTTTTTTTTTATTATTATTGTGGGCGTGAAGGGGGGTTGGGGGGAGGGACGCTTCTCCAATTCTTACAGTCATCAAATTTAATTGAATCGTAAAGCGCAGGTTTCACTTAAAACTAATTTGTACAGAAAGCTCTTAAATTTCGGTACCTAAGACCTCATAAAAACTAGCCAACCGCCAGTTAGGAATAATCACCACCATTTTTAACTGACTGAAACGGGCATGCACCATATCGATCCAAATATTGCCCCACAGTCCCACTTAAGCTGACCCTGACATTGATCGTTAATACAGCCATGTACGTGAGGAAAATAATGTCAAACACTTCACTAAAAACGCGCACTTACAAATATGTCGTAGACACCAGATTTCTTACTCCAAATTTCTTGAAGACACCAGATTAATCCATTGAGCTGTGCACAATGATCTTGCCTATACATAAATTTGCGAACAAAAACAGAAACATTGCTTGCGCTCGTTTTTTGGCCGAAGCAATAGCAGGACAAACGATTTGTTTACTTTGGCTACGCTATGAAACGTAATGGAATAGCCACCATTGTTATACCTTAAAGGCAGCAACAGGGGTGCATCAAAATTCTTATTGGGACTAAATTTCCCACAAAACTTTCCTACAGATTTTTCAAATTTCCGCAGCCTTTCACCATGTTAGCTAGCCATTTTTTTACTGAATTTCCACAGTTTTCCGAAATTTCCCGCGACCTCGTTCTAGCATATTCTGCACATCTGAGGACCTCTTTCAGAATTTCGTAATTTTGTTAAAATTGGGGCTGGTACAGATCATGAGCAATTTTTTAGCGTGATAACCAGCATTGCTGACCGTCTGCCTGACAACTTGAGTGTGTGCAGCAGCCATATTAGTCAGGGTGCCAGATTAGTACCAGCCCACTCAGACAGTGAGCCTAGTTGCTATATCGTTTCTAATTTAAGTGGATGACTCCTAATTAAATTCATTCGAGAGGTAGGGATAACTTCTTTGCAACAAGGGTAGGTAATTGAAAAGATCTACGACTGTTAGGGTCCGAACTACGACTTTCATAGTCACAGGTGGATATTTCAACTTTCAACTGCAACCAAGATGTTTCTAATTTAGGTGGATGACTCCAACTAGATTCAGTCGAACTGTAGGAATGCCTTCTTCACACCAATGGTAATTGAAAGGGTCTACCACAGCTTCATCCATCTTATTAGGGGCTGGCATCACAGTCACCGTCATTATTTTTCGCTCATTTTCAACTTTCAACAGCTGACGATGTGTTTCCAAATTGGTACACCTGATGACTCCAATTTGGCTCATTTAAAAAGTGGGAATTAGTGTTGGGTGGTACCAGAAATTTTGCAGACGGTGCCGGTACCAGGTTTTCTCTGGTACTTATGAATGAAGCGGTATCTGGTTTAAACATTGCTATGGAGCAAACAACCGATTCACATTTTATTGAAAAATGTGTTTTGTTGATGTAGTTTTAATGAAGAAAAAAAATAATTGACCCCCTTCCCCAATTTAAGCTTAAAGACGACATAACCTATTTGATTAAAAAAAATCATCTAAAATTGTTGCAGCATCAAAGAAATGCAAAATTTTGCTCCACTTTTGTACATTTTTGAATTCCAATTTTACCATTGTTGATCTTTTAAGTGATTGTTGTACTGTTTTGAGCCCTCCAACACAAGGACTAAATTAGCTATTGTCCTAAATTTAGCACTATTCATGTTAAAATTAGGGATCGGCCGATATGACTTTTTACCGATCCGATACCGATGAAGGGTAAACCAATCCGATACGATACCGATAATAATACAAAATCGCGACTAAAAGTTTAAATTACATACAAAAAATGCAACTTCGGTTTCTGATTTTGAGTGGGTTCCAACTGTTGAGATTATCAAAAAGTTCTGTGCAGCAATAATAGCATTTTTACTCTTATTCCTACTTATGGCTTCAGTACATTCATCTTCTCAGTTAGATTTTAGTTGGTTGTTGTAAACCTTCTCGCTTCTTGCTTCTCGCTTTTGCTGCGCTTGGAGTCAGTTTTTCAGGGAAGACAGTTGTGTTTCTTGGCATAACAAATATATGTATCGGAAGTCTTATATTGGTCCGATACCGATATGGCAAAAATACCGATAAATACAGATTATATCGATACCGATATCAATATCGGACTATCCCTAGTTAAAATACCAGTATTTTAAAAATGCACTGCCGAACAGTAGTTGACCGTTTCAATTAACAAACCCCCTCTCCTCGAACACTTGGAACAGTGAATGATCAGCCCATCTTAAAATGGGCATACCTCAGTCCCTAACAGTGGTCGGGCCTTTGAACTACCCTTGATGCAGAGAAGACATTCCCACCTTTCGAATGAACCTAATTGGAGTCATTGAGTCACATCAAAACAGAATCACCTCGCGATGTGGCTGCGGCAGTTATGTAAATAGAACTCGCATGAGGACAGCCTGATGATGACAGGAGGACTGAACCAGCACACCTAGTTTCGGTCAAATCTGCCTGTCGAAAATTCGCTTTTAGCATTTCACAATACTGAGAAGTATTTTGTAACTTTTTGATTTGAGCGTCATTGAAGAAGTATTTTATTTATACGAACATCCAAAGTAAAATTGTGAGTTTTTTCATGGGAGGAATGTAGGTGCAAGTTTTAAAAACCTTGTGCGTGTACAGCAGCCTTTTTGTCTGAGGTACAATGTCTAATGTTCAATAGCCTCAATGAATATTTAGCTTTACTTTGCTAGAAATTTTCGAGTCACAAAGAAATGAGTGCGGTGAAACCCAAGAGATGTGAACTTGCGATCATGAGAAACACCGGTAACCAGCAATTATAACAGTAGCAAAAAATTGACAACAAAAAACAACAACACCACCTCTTCATGAAAAATACAAGTTTACCAGTTATCACCACAGGAGAGCACACAATTGTTTGTCCGTTAAAGTTTCGGTGAAAACTTATCACCATCATCAGAACCACCAACAACATAGGCAAACTTATTTTCAAGTCTGAAGGCCCCAGTCCCAAAGGAGGCACTTTCAAATGTTGTAAAGTACCTCCTTAGGAATGACGCCTTCAGTGTGTGATGTGACAGAGAATGTGACGATTTTAAAAAAAAGTTTTGTTGGTGCGGTTTTGATGAAGGTGATAGGTTTTCACCAATAATTTAACGGACGAACAATTGTGTTCTCCTGTGGTGGTAAATGTGTATTTTTGCTGAAGATGTCTCTCAAATACCACTGTTATCCTCGTTTGCCAGTGTTTTCTACTAAGACCACCACACTAAGAAGCAAAAAGTTCGCCTAAATCAGTCTACTTGAATTTTCGAAGAACACCCTTCTTCACCAGAAGCACAACAAAATTAGGCTAGGTTTGAAAACAGATGTTACATGTTGTCAAGCGAAGCAGACGACACAGAAGCTTAAACTTCCATGACATGTGTCGCGACCACTGATCTCTAAGCGTCGTTCTGCACTGGCTGAAGGTGGGGAAGCTCCCACTCAGGGCTCGAAATGAGCGGTATCGCATCGCAATTTGCACCACAAATTTAAACTTCAGCGATGCAAAATTAAATAATGTATCGCAGTTTAGCGACACAGCTGTATTTCAAACACGGGTCAGAATAGTCCTAAGATGCGTTGGATGCCATAGTCTTGACCAAGCATCCGTGCGTGTAGCAAAGTAAAAGTGAAACTAAAATGGCTATTGTTTCAAATAAAGTAGACTTTATATTCTTTACTAAATAAATTATTCTTTAAATCATTTTTTCATCATTTTTTCATTTTTTAATCATTTTTTCGTGACTGCTACGCAAATTTGTATTTTGTATCACATTTCTGCTATGCAAATTTTTTAAGACAATTCGAGCCCTGCCACTGCTCGTCGAATTTGGCGGTCAGTTCGGACAAAAAGATCAATCTGATCGAAGGAGCCTGTAAGATTCTTAATGGGGGACCCGACTGTGAGAGAAGCGTTTAATAGCTATACTCGAGAGCATGCAAATGGGTCCTTGTTTGGTGTTGGCATGCAGGAGAACGGAAGCTTGGCCCCAAGCTATATTGATTCGTGTTCTTGTAGTGTTGGGCGATGCCATTAAGCTCTACCATTCGGGAAACCCCTATGGGTTCAAACAGCTAGTGTAGGACGGTAAACAGGTTCTCACGGTGTACTGCGGTAACAAAAGTGCAACGGAACCAAATACTGCGCATACCTGTATGGTTTGCGTCGGAAATATGTCATGAAACATAGCTTAAATCAGTGAAGGAACATCAATAATTTTTTCCACTAAAACTATAGCAACAAAACACTTTTTTCAATTAAAATTTGTTATTATTTAAAAATCGGATTTTGGCACCACAGCACTATAATACCAGATATTCCTTCATTCATGAGTACCGGGGTACTAAGCTAGGTACCGTCACCGTCTGAAAAATGTCTGGTGCCAACCCAACACTACACGAAGCCACACCACCACCTCCTATTATTAACAATACACAGCAACTAGCTGGTCCCTGCTCTACACCGGTCTAGTTGTACACCAAGTTGTTACGTTGGCATTTTTTTCTGTTGGGGGCCCAGAGTGTGATTGTCGTTAAGTTTTCCATAACAATACATGTGCAAAGAATGAACACGTTCACTCACCCTTTTTCATTGCGACCGTGTCATAAATGAACATGCTCCCCCTGTCGCGTTTTGCGGTTGAAACGCTTCATTTTCAGTCCTCCCTACAGAGAGATTGTTGATCGCTTCATCCCCGGTTTTGCTTACTAACGGTAAGTATCTCATTCGACCTTGGCTTCTTAATTAATAAAAATTCGACCGTATGTCAATTTTTCATCGCCGGAGCTTGAGTTTGTTTTCTTAATATTTCATTTGTACTTGACTGCTTGCGTTATTTTTATTTTTACCTTAAAACCATTGATTCAAAGAAAAACATTGTTTCTCGTCAAACTTATATGTTAATTTTTCTTTCCTGTTAAATACTCCTTCGTTTCCACCAATCGGGATGTTCCTGGTCTGACGTCTTGCCCCGCGTGACGTGTGTTTTTCTTGGTGTCGTCACCATCGGATGACGTGTGTGCGAGCTGCTCCATGTTAGTCTCAAGTCAGTTTGTCCTCCCGTGCTGAAATTACGACGTCTAGCTCGTATGCCGCTATCCATCGCCGCCTAAAACCTCCATTGGACTGCCCGACTCACTATTAGGACTCATGATGGCAAAGATTCTTCAAAATAAGGTAAAATAAGTTTGCTTATTTCCAGTATTTCGGGGAAAATTATTAGTCGCTTGCCGGCCTTGTTGACGCCTCCGGCGTGTTCAATGAAATTGATTCTGCGTTCGGCGATATTGGCGTAATACTGATAAATGTGAAAGACTACCAACTCTATTGCGAGTTGGGCAGTAGCTTGGAGGGGCGTAGGTAACGAAAAATAGTAGATTGAAGCTCTGTGCCTAAAATGACTATTTCTAACCACGTTTCCCAAATTATGATTTTGCAGTTCCAAGTGTACATCCCCGTTTAGCCTTTCTCGTAGTGAGGATTCATTAGCCATTTAATCAAGCAACGCAATGACTTTGGCAAGGCTATTGCGCCTAGGAAATAATCCGTCATAACTGGTGTTACCCGTGCTAATCCCACGTGCAGTTCATATTGCGGATGGCTTCGCCGCAACACTCAATTAATTCTGTATAGCAATCAAACGTTTCCAGGGTGTTGGACTGGGAGCATCCAACCTGTAGTTTCATGTGTATTTGTTATCCACGAGAATAATAGCTGTAACCTTTGTCCCTAATTATTGTGTAATTCATTTGTCCGCCACTGAATTGTTCATTGTACTGTTTTGGGCAACCCAGCCGACTTTCCTTAAAATAAATGTCTCCCCTACTTTGGAAACTTAAAAACTGAGTTGGTTTTCCTTGACCGTGATTTGGCATGTAAAACTGAGCAGGGTATTTTTATGATTTTCACTAATACGCCACCGCAAAAGGGATAGGTAACGTTGAACTCGGGACCTCTCTGCATTAAAACTAATTCTTGCTCCTCTCCTCAACTAAAACAAAGCGTTACATCATAACACCCCCCCCCCTTTCAAACGTGCGGACGTAATGAGTAATAAAAAACCCGATACCCCTTCTTCACTGATGGCGTGAAACGGAAAAACGAGCGTGCCCTATTACATACTGAGCTTGGATTGGTTGCCACAATCCCAGTCTACCAACCCTCGCCTATGGTTCGACACAGATGTTTCCACGTTGGTTTTCCTGTGACAGCACCGTACTGCAACATTAGCTAGGTCTTAAATGCATGTAAATGTTACACATTTTTCCTTTTTTTGTGTGTGCGCGACGGTTTTGCCGCATCACCCAAACCTGCGGCAAATAATAAGCTATCTGTGGAGAAATTCACGAAAGCTGAGCGAGCATGCCATAGCCGTAATGATGCACTCCCAACAGCAAAAGTGTTGGTACAGTCGACGATTTCCCACCTCGTTTGTTTGGAAATGGATTACGTCTGAACAGGAACCTTGGTTTGTATTTACATGGAATGGCTACTGCAAAGCTTTTTGATTACTCACTACGTAACATAAAAACAACACCACGATCGTCGTACCATTGTGATGGGCATCACAAGTTGTGTTTTCTTCGATCACCTTAGTTTACTTACACGGAACAAACCACCTCCACTTTTTTCTACCACAATTTCTTTAATTTCCCACTAGACGAACTTCTGCCCTAACCTACGTTCGTAGCAATCAAAGGAAGTTTCCCAACCGGCAATTAATTTCACTCGGGAAGCCATCTCCGTCCCAACCAAACCAGTTTGGGCTGCTCAGGCATGTGATTCGCCCACAACGTCCGAATCAACACGATCAACCGTACGCCTACAGATCACGAACCCAAAATGTAGATCAACATCGGCTCTGGCGTCTTCTCGATCACCTAGAAATACAGCATTCTTTTCGTTCCAAAATGATTCCACAGAGCGATTTCACATTTACTAAAACGATGAACAATCGTAAAGAAACAACAAACAAACGAATTCGTCCTATTTCCAGGACGTGACCGTAGTTTTAAAAATTAAATGCCTGCCCTAGATTCAGCATCTTTCGCAGCCTCGACGCATTTTGCGACGACTGTTTTTCAGAAGGCTTATTTTAGGCCTTGCGATGTAGATTTAACAATTCTTCTGACGTGACATTTGTTACAAACGGGTGTGTTAGTGAAATGGGAAATTGAATAATTCAAAACTTACCGAATCAGATGGACTACCCGAAAGAAATGAATCAATCCATCATTCAAATTGTCGAGTGGATTCATTCATTCGTTCAACGGCAAACCGTCCATTAGCGCAACGCGACCATTTAAAATGGCGGTTACGTCACTGCAGTACTCTCGAACTCAAACCTGGTGATCAAAGAGTTAAGCTGCGAAGAAAAACTCAGTTTAATTTAGAATAATGCAGAAGACATTAAATATGGACTGTCGTCATAGCGTGTTTATTATAAACAACTGTCAATAAGTTTCAGTAGGTATTTTGGTGCTATTGATGTTTGGGTCTCGGGCTGTAGCATTTTGCGAGGCTTTAATTGTCCATAATTAGCGTAACTCAATTCTCAAATAGTAACGGTGTATCTTTTATTTTCTGTACTTATTACAAATTAATCATATTTAATTTTTACTGAAATAATATTTATGCAAATTTCTTTCGTATATAAATGTAGAGCCAAATATAACGTTGAAAAAGCCGCACATTTGCCTTGATGTCTGCTAACTACTGATGTATTTTTACGCAAGCGCATGACGTCATTAGTTCTGGAACCCAAAATTTTCTTCTGTAGTAAACTAAAATTATAAAACAGTAAATATAAGAAACATAACCTAAGATTTTATGAATTACTGAATAAAAAACATGCGGTGATGTTACTAAAACATTAACAAATCATGGTTTGATGTAGTGGCATTCAGCACTAAACGTATCTGGGTTCGAGCGTGCTGCAATATGGCCGCTTGTTGTCGGTTGCAGTTTTGTTTGTTTTCTATGACAGATTTAATTTTAATGATCATGTAGCCTTATAAAACAAACCACGTTAAGGTAAGCTTGTGAGAAAAGTGGTGATTTTGTCAATATTTTTCAAAATTCAGTGATCGGTTGTGTAGCTTGATAATCGGTAACCAGGTCGCACGGAAGCAGTGCTAATTTCATTTTCAACAATTATCTTCTTAGGATTATTCCCATTTATGCCGCATTTCTGTTTTGTTATCTTCTTTATTATTTTTGACATAGCCCCCTTTTTTTTGTAGGTAAATGAGGATCTGGTTTGCTGTTTTATGATTGTTTAGGGCAACAAAGTTTCATTGAACAATTAAATCGTTAGCGTCCCGAGCTATTTTGCGCTTATAATGGCGGGATACACGGTCGTTTGAAAATGGCCTAATAAAATTAGTGGTCAAAAGGTCAAGTAGTAAAGAATAAATGGTGCTACAATTGTTAGGTTGTACACTGGTGGAAATATTGCTGGTGCATGAATGACCTTGAAACCCGCTGAGGCGACAGGGGGGGGGGGGGTCTCTGGTTTATTTATTTGAAAAATCCGTAGCAAAGCAAAATATTTTTTACGAACGAAAATAACGTGGGGTTTGACTTGTGCGAATGTTCAGCTGTTTGGATTGGTGAACGTGCTTCTTTACAAACTTTTTTTTGGTACTTGTTTAAACAGACCAAAAAGGCAAAAAATAGTCCAATTAAAGGACACATCTTCTCGCTAATTTTTAGCATCCTGCTAGCATTTGAGCCACTTACATAGGTTAGAGTGAATGTGGCAAACCCGTTCCTCACTAGGAAAAAAATAGGAAAATGAATGCCTTTCAACGTTTACACCCATGCATGCTCTATTGAGAACCATTTCATTAACTTTTAGCAGCCTTATCATAAATGTGTGGTCAGAGGATTTACAGCGAGATAACATGTTGTTTCAATAAAGATCTGTTAGTTTGCTACCACCAAGGGTAACGGACAAACCTACGAGCTAAGCAAAATTGGTGTTCTGACTTGTAATCTCTTGAGCAGAAGAGCAATTGCATCCTTATCCCATTTTGATCAAGCTTGTTTACTTTGCAGGTGTGATGTCTGATGGCGTAAGGCTAAAGGCTGAAAAATGTTGAAGGAAAGCCAACACCGGAAGATGACGTTGCTATTGTGTATAGAGAGGGTCTTGAACAGAGGCTTCCACTATCATTGGCTATCCTAGCTATCATTATAATCAGCACTGGCAGCTTCAGCCTAACCTCATCGTCACATGGCCAAATCTGAAAAGAAAGGTTTGTACTTCTAAAGTCTGCTCTGACTTTCATTTACAACACTTCTTTCTGTTACTGGAATGTGTAAGGCAATTCGAAAAAAGTATTGTTTGGTTGACAATATAGCACCAGGCAACCAGGCGTTTTATTTATCTTTATTTAATTTAGCTGACCACATTTCTTTAACATGTAAACAGGTTTCGAAATGAGCAATACCACATCGCAATTTGCGCTACAATTTTAGACACATGCAATGTACAACTGAAATTAGCCTAGCAGTTTAGCAATGCAACGTTATTGTGAAGTAGTTTATAATTAGGCCTATGTTGTAATTATATTTAAAAAAAATCATTTAAAATGCTGTAAAACCAATGTTAGTTGCTAGCACGAAGCAAAAACAACAGCATAGGCTTAAACAATTTAAAAACAAGGGACATCTAGATGCACGGCAAAATGGAGCACTAAGCAAAGGCGTGTTCAAGGCAAAACTTGCCTGATGATGATAAAAGGTTTTTAATTGAAACATCTCTGTCGAAAATTCACACCCTGACAACATAAGTTGTTGCTGGACTCATTGGTTAAAACTTATTTAATCCTCTAGTACTAGCATAGGCTTGACATAAGTAATTAAGTATTGTGTTGAGAAAATCAAGTACAGAGGCATAAATGATAGTTCTTGATCCCAATCCGAACAGAAATTGGTTTATTTTTTTAATTGGGGCAATCGGTGAAGTTGAGGTATTCTTTAGGCATTACACAATCATAATACGAAGCATCAGAATGTTTAGAAATTGAGAAATAAAAAAGAAAATGTTGTTTTGCCTGCTAAAAAAAATAATTACTGTACGCTTCGTGAAAACTGCTAACCATTATTTTGTGATTGCTACGCAAATTTTTATTTTTCGTTGCAATTATGATATGCTTGATGACTGTATGTGGTCAGTCTAAAAAAAGAAAGTATGTTTTGCATTGTGTTATCTTGAGGCAAACACAGATATCTCGTTGCGGTTCGATCATGATAAAAATAATGATGATTATACTATCAGGCTTCTCACACATTTTTTGAAAATTCCAAAGTGGCCCGGTGGCTAGGCTTTTTACTTTTGCATTTATTTCATAATTCATAAGACCATCTTTATGGAAATATTTTTTAAAGTACATGTTTTTCAATTTTAAAAAGCAGAACAATCGGCAATAAAAAAGTGCTACAGTGAAACCTCTTTAGAATGATGTCCAAGGGTCCTTGGCAATAAGAATGTATATCAGTTTTATCGTTGTAAACCAGCACTTGTACATGCTTTGTTGCTGGAAGAGTATCATAAATAGCATTGTTTAGGGATGTGCGATACTCGAAAAATTTGAGCCGAGTGTGCAATGTGTACTCGAACTCGGCTCGTCACTTGCATCCACACTCGGTAAACTCGCATCCGGTCAAAATACGATAACTTCGCCAATTTTTGACCGGTTTTGATGTTCAAATAGGCATACACCAAATTCATTGTCTCGACGAGAGTTTTCCAGTGGTGCAAATTAAAAGCCACTAGCTCGAATAATTGTAAAGTTATAGCCTAAAAACTGAAAAACCAGTTGTACACGTTGACTATAGTCCATTAAGCATCATCTTAGTTGTTATTACACTAACAAATAAAAAAGACACCAAATACTCGATCTCGGCTCGATACTCTATTCTTCTGTTGCAGACTCAGCTCGGCTCGACTCAAATTAAAATTATTCTACTCGCACATCCCTAGCATTGTTATAACAGATTTATTGTTCTAAAGAGGTTTTGTTACCCCTTTTTTACAGCACACTTGACATTTTTGTTAGTAATTGTTTTAAGCGGTATTTTATAACGAGGTTTAACTGTATATGCCTCGAAACATATCGTTATACAAAGTACTATGCAAGTATAAATTGGTATTAGTCCCAAAAGTTGGATTATCGGCTATAATACCACGAGTGCTTCTATGAAATCGATAATATGTGTGTTTTAGCACGAAACCCCTTTCTAGATTTAATTTCCCGAGACCGAAGGTCGAGGGAAATTTGTTGGAAAGGAGTTGAGTGCTAAAACACACAAATTATAAATTTCATAGAAGCACGAGTGGAATTCGGTTAGAGAATTTTTGTTTTTCTTTCCATAAAGCGATTCTCCGAAGTGATATTGTTTTAGGGTTTCGCTTTCCATTTGCAGGGGAATTATCAAACGTAATATCCCAAGAGCTAAGGAAATTATCATATAATTTTTTCACCTCGAGTGTTTTGGCCCCTATAAACTCACGAGTGCTATTTAGGCAGACATTAATTTCTGCCAATAAATAGCACGAGTGAGTTTAATGGTCCAAAACACGAGTGTTGAAAAAAATTTGAAAATTTCCAATAGCTCGCGTGGTATTTAGTTAGAGAATTTCACGTTATATTTCCGTATTCAGCACTCTAAATTTCGTATGCAACATTTAAAATTTTTTTATAAAAGTCGCGCTGCCGTCCAAATATCAGCGCGCCGATTGGCACTACGGCCGCCAGGAATAAAATTGATATTCGCCGCCGCTGAAGAATTTTTCATTGGCGCACACCTCCAAACTTTTTACTTTAAACAATTCCGTAATATTAAATTAATAACTGCAGTAGATAATTTTATTTTTTCTAAAATTGAAAGAGTAAATAAACAAGACAATCAAATACGTACTGTAGTGGAGTGTAATAAATTTCAAAACGGTGCTGAGAATTTGTTGCTAGGTTACGTTAACGTTCGGCCTAATGACGCAGTCCGGCTAACGACGAGCTTCGCCGCCGGATTCTACGTGTGGCTGCAGGCGTTGCTAGGTTACGGAACCGAACGACACAGTGAGTATTTCAAGAGAAAGGCCTTCCGGATTGTTTTTGGTAGGAAAATACATACTTTTATTTGAAATGAATTCAACAAACTTATCGTAACGTGTCAACTGTGTAACGTTTGAAGCGAGTGACTGCCAAAAGCTTATCAACTTCTGAAAGCGCTCGCCAAGTTTTGCACGGTTTAGCATTACGCTGCGTCGACCAATGAAAGCTGCAGGAAATTGCCTAACTGATTTAGTTTTAAATTTAGCCAATCAACATCGACTTACAGTGATAATCACGCAGTAGCTTTTGAAAGCTACTGCGTGATTATCACTGTAAGTCGGTTGTAATTGGGCGAATTTAGTACACGATCAAGTAAGCAAATTTCGGTCAAGGAAATTCTCAGTGTAATCGGTTTTGCTTTCGATTTGCCGGGTTCTTTTCAGTGTAAGTCGACCATGGTCCTCGTTTTGCGGAAAGAAAACAAAAATTCTCATTGATTTCGGTTTCCCTTTCGATTTGCCGGGGTCTTTTCAGTGTAAGTCGCCCATGGTCCTAGCTTTACCGGAAAGAAAACAAAAATTCTCACCCTAATTTGTCTTGTATTTTGCTCTGAAATGCTTGAGACGCAAAACAATAACACATTCTTTTTAAAATCACAGTACACATTTTTATCCAGGAGGGTTTTGCGTTACCAGCAAGGGGCAACAGTTGTTTTTTGCGTTAAATCTCTCACACCAATTGTATAAGTTCATACAGTTTCCGGACGTGTTGCTAACTTACTGTGTGGTTTCCTCAGCGGTGTAGTTTAACCCTTTCCTTCACGTATACTCTTTTCTACGCTTGGAAAATTAGCATTCGACGATAACAGTGGTGAATGGAAGACATCTTGGAAAGAAATTAACACTTGCATCACCTATGAGACTAGTATTTATTTAGTCTGCTTGAATTTTCGAGGATTTGTACCGATCCTCATCATCAGAAATCCCACAAAAAACTTTTTACTAAAACTACCATTGTCGTAGCCGCAGAATGTGACGGTAGCTTTAATATCAATTAGCCGTATTCGTTTCGCCATGTTTGTAGCTTTAGTGAAAAGTTTTTTGTGTGATTTCTGATGAGGATCGGTACAAATCCTCGGAAATTCAAGTAGACTAAATAAATACTAGTCTCATAGGTGGTGCAAGTGTTAATTTCTTTCCAAGATTTCTACGCATCTCGTGTATATTGCATTTCAAATTGCTGAAACATAATTATTATGCAATTTTGTTACATTTTTAAGTCATGGTATTGAAGCTGCCTGGATATATTAGAATTAAAAATAAAAATTTTTAAATAGTTGAAAAGTTGCAGCATAATTTTATACTGTGATGCACAATTGTGTTAAAAATTGCAATTTTCACGAGGAAATGAAGTTGAAAGTTCTCGTAAATGTCCGTGATGTAAAGAGTTAAAACGTGGTGAAGGTGAAGTGGTTGGCTTGTATCAAACTGCCCCTCTGAGGAAGCTAAACTGTAAGTTGGCGAACTATCAGGAAACTATGATTTCTATATATTGGGTGAGATTTTTTACCTTCATTTTGTTTATCTAGATATTTGAAGTTTACACAAATTTGTAAATCTTGTTTCAAGCTGGTTAAAAAGATATACAGTATTGGAATGTAAAAATCAGTCAGAATTCAGGCGAAAAGGTGATTTTTTAGCGCTTCATTCAGATGAGGATGCCAGCATTTTTTTGAAAATATTAATCTTTAGCGGTTCGTCCGGATTAGTATAAATATTTTTCTTACCCGTTAAGCCACCGGCTATTGCATGTAAACCAAATGTTTAACTTAGCGTAGCCTACTACAGTGTACCTTATTTGTACGAGTTAAGGACCTTTGAATTAAGAACTGTATTTTACAGTTTTAATTTTAATTTGCTAAATCAGAGAGGCTATCTAAAATTGTCCATATATGGATAGAAGGTTTTCTTGTACTGTGAGTAGTAGTACCGTTAATCCTTTTCCATTTTGATATGCAGCACAGAGACACCTTGCCGCAAACTTTAATCATGGCAGCCCATCCCATTGCCTCCCTCCAATTGGAGTATTCTGGGACATTGAAAATTGTCAGGTGAGTTTTTAAAGGGTTTGCACAGTTGCTTTGCAACCTTAAAAGTGTTTGAATTTGTTAAGAGAGAGCTCAAGGGCTTTATCTTAAAAATTGTTTGGTAGGTTCTAAAGTCCTTCAATTGGTATTTTTGTGTAACGTATTCTAGCTTGGTCTTAATCAAGGTAGGACATTTTTTACATTGAAGCTTTTTTCTTTTGGGAACTGACTTCAAACTTTTAATTGAAGTTTCCAATCATAGTCTTCAAACAATAAATGGTTACACGCAGGGTGTTGCATATTTTCAAGACAATTTAAAAAAATTCTTAGACCGACTTGCACCGTTTTTTATGTTCTGCATCACTGATTGCTGGAATTTAAGTTAGCTAGTTGAGTAAAACACGTTGTATGCTGGTTTTGTCCCTAAATCTGTGTTCTTGTTGAAACCCTGGTTTTAGTACTAAATGCTCATTTTAATGCTAATTGCTAAAGCCAATTTCAATCAGATATACGAATTACCTAACATCAACGTACGTAACGCAGGGCCGACAAACTCCAGGTGCTTAACCATATCCACTTGCATCTTCATCATTAGCTTTATAACTGGCAAGTGCATCAAATTGAATATCTTGGGTAACCTGAGAAGCTGTTGCGTATCATTTTAACTGTACCGGTAGTGTATCTGTATTGAATTGGGACGTGAAGCATGAAACTTGTCATGTGAAGTATCGCTAACTAAGGAACCTAACTAGGTATAGACCTGTTGAAAAAACGATCGATCATACTTTGAATGTTCAAAATTCTAAGACATGAAATTATGCTCAAATTCAAAACAAACAAAATGTACATTGACTAAAGATGGAAAAAAAATATGAAGACAGGTTGGCTACATTTTTTCCATCTTTAATCAATGCAGCCTGTCGAAAATTCGAAAATCAGTAAGTTCTCATTCGTAGAATCTTCCTCAATGTGTTACTTATGGGATGTCCGTTTCTGCTTTCGGCACCCTTATTCCCCCTCATTTGCATCAAATTACGCTCTAATTTATGCAATTTTTGCGTCACTTCCGGTCGCGTCACTCCCTGCTTCCCTGCCTTGCCAATCCAGGGCAGCGAGGGCATGGTTCGGTCCATGCCAGGGCAGCGACCGGCATGGATTTTTCTTTGTTTACTTTGTGTGCTGCTGGAGATGCCCTCCCAGGGAAGGTGCCAGTGTGTACAGGACAATAGACTTTCACAGGAGGTGTGCACATAGTCAGAGATGGCCAAGGAAATTGTGGAAGCAGATATTGTGTTGTCGACTAGGAGACTATATCTGGGTAAGTGGTCATGTTCGGTGCAGTGGTGCGGCACAAGGGTGGTAGATCCCGTGGCTGCGCCTATCGTGGTTTGTATAAATTTTTTGGCTGAATTGTTCGCAGACGGTTTGCTGTACAGATCTATCCTGGGTTATGTAGCTGCGTTTAAATTTCATAAGGGACGGGACGGGGTTCACCTGTCGCAGCAGCCGTTGGTTAAGCGGTTCGTCAAGGGCATGTTCCACAAATGTCCACCGTTGCCTAGGTATGTAGTAATCTGGGACTTAGCAGACGTAGCCAGTTATTTACAAACGTTGCACCCGCCGAAGCGTCTGAACCTTAAATTGTTATCCTACAAGTTGGCTATGCTCCTCGCTAAAATAAATAAATAGATAATAGAAGGTGGTGGCCAATAAGATAATAGCTTGTTATTAGGCCCAAGCGGTGAATAGGGCCAGCGACTTGGCACGGTTGAGTTTAAAATGGTGGTGACATCAACAATCGAGAAACCGTGTTCGTGGTGCGGGAACACAAAACGGCTCGTATGGTTGTACCGTGACTAATCCTGCGTCTCCACCGGCTTGAAAGCATCAACTAGATGCGATCCGGAGGCGTTCCTACACCCGACTTGTAAATTGCGTGATAAACTTTTTCGAGCAACAGGTACACGGCCAAGTGGGCTATTCTTGTCATATGTCAAACCGCATTATCCGGTGTCGGCGCCGACGCTGGCGCGTTGGTTGTGTGAAGTGTTGACGTCGGCGGGGGTGAATACGGAGAGTTTTCGTGACCATTCTTTGCGGGCGGCGGTGACATCAACTGCAGCTGGGTGTGGGGCTTCACCCTTACAGATCATGGCGTTGGCGAACTGGTCATCCCCCTCCGTGTTTAGTAATCATTACAATAGGGATCTAGGACCGGGATTGGCCGGTCAGGTGCTCCAGCGTATGCAGACGAAGGGGCTGTTGTCATAATTGGTAATTAGGCTGGCTCCTGTGCCACATTTCCTAATCTGGGTATCCGATAAGTAGCACAGTGAGCAGGATTCTGCGAATGAGAAATGGAGAATCTACCAGGAAACTTGTTCTTGCAAGGAGAATCGAAGATCTTAAGAGTGGAATCCGACGAAACTGTGTGAGTTATCATTCCCGCCGGCCGCCTCTGGCACGGGTTACCTGAGCCAGCCGCCAAAAAGAACAATGGATTAGCAAGGCAGGGAAGCAGGGAATGATGCGACCGGAAGTGATCCAAAAATTGCATAAATTAGAGCGTAATTTGATAAAAATGAGGGGGAATAAAGGTGCCGAAGCAGAAATGGACATCCCATAAGTAACACAGTTTCGTCGCATTCCAATCCGAGAACTTCGATTCTCCTTGCGAGAACAAGTTCTCTGGTGGAATCTCCATATTTGAGCGTGATTTTGTGTCTTGGAAGGTACAGACCTGTTGTTTAGGTTTTTTTCCTCTTTAAAAGTGATTGTCGGTTACGAATAAAATTGTATACCCGAGTACTGTAATTGTTGAACTTTGCTAGTACGGATTAAGCGCTTGGCGAGTGTGCAGTGCGTACATTTAAAAAAAAATTCTATTTCGGTGAAAATTTACATTGCCTGTAAATTTTAGCATTTTATTCTCTAATGTTTGTCCCTCTAGAAATTTAAAAGTATGTAGCGTATGGCCCTATTGAGTTCTCTCTCACAGCAAGCAATGGAATGCACAAAGCAATACCTTTCAACACAACAAACAAACCACGGGCCTCCATAATTATTGAGTAAAAATGTGGGACATCCTTGTGCACCTGGGATCAACCTGTAAAGGTTAACAATATTACTGTCACTAGATGGTGCCTGGGTATTTTCTTTATATTCTACCATGGTGCCATCTAATGGCATTAATATTGTTAACCTTTGCAGCTTGCTTCCAGGAACACGAGGACGCACCAAATTTTTACTCAGTAATTCAGAAGGCACGTGGCTTATTTGTTTTGTTAAAAGAAATTTCTTTGTGCATTCTGTTGCTGGCTGCAAGCAAGCGCTAGAGAAAACTAGCATGTTTCTAAGCTTTAGTTTGGTGAGAACCAACCTTTAATTGGATAATAGCCAATCCCCAACTTGCTAACCCTGAAGTGCGGTCCTGCATTTCCCTCCTATGGTAAAAAAAAATTCTCATATTCTATAGCACCTGACTCAGACGTGTGCTCCTTCTCTCGTTTCAAATATGAATTACTAGCGAAGAATACAAAAGAGACAAGTCGTTCTATATGTGCAGAAATCCACCGGCCACTAGCCAGTTGGCGATTAAATCGGGTAGTTTGGCGATTAAAATATTTTTCCTACAGGCCTACTTGGCCGGTGAACTAGCCGGGTTAAAAATAACATCAGTCGAGCTGTGGCGGCCCCAACAACATTAGGAATTTACTCTTAAGTGTTAATGCCCACTTCTACTAGGTTTGCAAATAGGCTGCGAAATTTAACCAAACTGCATGTTTCAATTAGTTTCACTAAATTTATCAAAAAAAATTTAATATTATAATCCTCGATTACAGCAGAAGATAAGCGTGCTTGGACTCGTAATATTTTTCTGGCCGTTTGGTGTACCGTCTCTACCTTCCCATCCCCCTGAATGTTCTGCTACAACGCTTGCACATTTTATTTATCTAGAATTTTCAACTTGAATTGGAATGATGTAGCCTAAAAGCAGATTGAGTAGTGGTCGTTACAAAAACAACAGTGGGCAAGGAATAGTTCTTTTCGTGTTTCCAGGACTGATGGAGAATGCAATCTTCGTTTGGTTTGCTTTCAAAAATTATATTCTGGCGAATAAAGTTCCATATTTGGCGAATTAAAAATATTATCAATCTGCACCTATAAGTCATTCCAAAAACGGCAAAAGAACTTGATGCCAAAAGAACACCGACAAGGAAGAGTCCTTCTTCCCCGCCGACTGGCTCTGGCTCTAGCTCTCGAGCTCCTGTAGGCTACGTCCCGTCAGCTCCGGATATGTGTTGCTGCCCGGCAATTGTGGCCGAGACGACATGTTTGGACCCCTAATTTGCGTGCCAGTAGCACCGTTCGTGCGGCTATAACTCCCGGCCTTGCACGGTGTGCATGTCAATCGAGCCGACAAATGGCTCCTCATTTTAGATCAACCAAGCTTATTCCGGATTCGTCTTGAACAAATAGAAAGGAAGAAAGCGGCTTTCTGCGGTCCCGGCTCTGCGTCGGCATCGCCAGCATATATCACCCCAACTCCCGGCAATCATTGACAAAGACACCATATAAAATGGCCAAATCGTCTACGCCGTCCTTGTCTGGTCTTCCATCGGCGCATGCAAGGCCTTCTCGCTGTGATCAGCCGAGAAGATCGGCCTGTTTGCTTAGCCCACTAAGGACGCTTCATGTAAAAGAACGGGTAACAAAAGCATTGAAAAGCTGGCTGCAAAAGATCATCTCAGCTCTCCCGGCATCGGCGTCTCGCTTCCATCCGCCTCCTATCTGGCCTTGACTGCTCTACCGTAAACATGCCAAATGCGCTTGCTGCACCTTCCTGTCCATCAATGGTGGCCGTTACGTCTAAGGCCATAACTGTTTTTGACCTTCGTGACCACCTTTTCACAGAAGTTGGTATCTCACCGAAGCAAGCACTCGCTGTTGACCAGAATTTGGACTCTGTCCACGACTGTTTTACCAGCTTCGCTTCAAAAGCCAAACGTTAAAAGCTGACCATGAGTCGATTTATCTCGAGAACATCAGATTTTAGGCTGAATATTCCAAAATGAAAAAAAAACAAAACAAAGGAACCTGAAAAGAACACAAGGACAGGAGTGATGCACAAACATTCAGGGAAAAATCCTTCATTCATCGATTGGGAAATTTTCTCTGTTAATCCGTCAGCCATTAGAAAACATTCCTACACGAAGTCTCTTAAGGACCCCAGAATTTTATGAAAACGTGCAGCTCAACCCCAAAAGATCCCCACTATCAATGCGAACCCCTGGATCTTCCTCTCAATTCCACAAGATTACTTCAACAACAAGCTCTGGACCTAAAAGTGAATACACAGCCTGTTCTGACATTGGACGAACCACTGTCCATAAAGGAAATAAACGATCTTTTCGATTGAGCAAAGAACAATCGCAAGTCTCCGGGCACCAGCCAAGATCATTCTTCTCAGTCCGAATCTTCCGACTTCTACGGACACTGGGTCAAAACTTTGAAGCGGAAAAAATCCCCTACCCGCACTTCGTGGAAAAGATTTAAGGAAATTCCCTATCGATGGAGCTCCCTGAGTGACGACAGCCGTTCTTGGCCATCAAGCCTTTTTTCCAATTTCCGCCATTTTTTAAGGCCTTCCTCTCCAATATGGCATGATGGGCATAACATTGACAGCCCGAAAGACAACAGAAACAATAATGGAAGTCTGGTAATGTCAATTACTCCAACAAAAGAACACACAACCCAGGTGATAATTCAAGAGTCGGAAAGGCAATTTGCGAAAGTATGAAAACGAAATACGAACGATTAAGTGACGATAGGCGCAAGAGCGAAAGAGAAGACAACGAAAATGAACCAGACGAAAGACGTCGGAGTGTAAGAATGAAGGACGAAAGACAAAAGAGTTAAAGATGAAAATACAGCAGACTAAGACGTGAGAGCATAAGAACGAAGGACAAAAGTTCGAAAAAAACGACGAAAGACCAGAAGACATCGAATGACAAAAGAACGATAGAGAAAAAAATCACAGGAAGAAAGAGGAAAGATGAAAATGAGATCGAGAGGTGAAGGAAATGACCGAGGAAGAAGACAGTTTGATAAAGACGAAGAGGATTTGTCCAAAGATTCAAGAAGCAACTCAGAATCTAACAAAGCTTCGAGATATTCCCACTTTGACGACGATGCTACAACCCTTGACAGCATCGACCCATCCGACATTCCTCTACCAAAACTTTTAAAGATTGTGGAAGATATCGTTCCTGACTGCTTCCTGTTTAAGCCCTCTGCTGAAAACCCTCCTTTAAAGAACCGGGGACTCGTCACTGGTTTTGGTTTTGTAGACCGGATTCCCAAAAAAAGCATTCTGATTTGGGCCAATCCACAACGCTTGTTACAAACTTGCTTCGTAATGATGTCTCTTTAGAGGGAAAGGTGAATCCTAGAACTCAACAAAGACCCCACCTTGGCAGGAAAATTGGTTCTTCAAACCACGGGTGACGGATCCACCAACCCTACATATTTTGAGACTTACACACAATCAGAATACCTCACGTCCGAAGCTAAACAGGACTTTGGAACAAGCAGGCACCACCAAAGAAAGTAGAAGTTAAGTCGTCTCTCCTCAAGGATAACGACAAAGTTTGAAAATGACACATTGCCTACTGTGAAAATTCATATTAAAGTTGAAAAATTCACCTTTTTTACGCTTAATCTCACAAAATTCGAAATAACAAATATCACTGCAAATTTTCGATAGTCAGCAGTCCTGGAGGTGGAATGGCTCAGGCGACTATCATCTTCAGGCTCTACAACAACACAGTTTCACTACTTCGTAACGACCGTTCTTCTGCTTGTAACTTGGAGCGCGACCTCCAGTATTTGTTGGGTTCGTTGCGAATCTGGAGCGCGGCCTCCGGTATTTGTTGGGTATGTCCCCCATTTCTCATGCAGCAAGCGATTGAGCTATCCACTCATTAGAAACTGAATTCCAGGGTTTGATGGTCCCTGGATATTCATCAGCACAGCCTCCTCTCGGTTGTGTTGTTGAATAGCCAGGGATTCAAGGCTTCTCAGATGGATATCAATTCTCGAATTTGAGACCAGGAGCGTTCTTGTTCCTTCTCAATCAATATTGTGTCGAGTTTCCATGTGGTGGACTGCTATGCTATTTGTTCGGACGTTGTTCCTAGCATCGGCCTTGTGTTGTTTGACTTGGGTTCTAATTCCTTTCCTAGTCTCACCTACGTAGACAGCACTACAGTCACCACATGGAATTCGTACACTCCTTCATTAGTTTTTTGGATTCTTTCCAGGCTCTTATCTTCAGCTTCTTGCACTTCATTCTGCTTTCTCATGTTCTGTCCAGTTTGATTCTTTCATTTCATAGGGCGGGCGGTGTGTTGTTGTAGAGCCGGACGATGATAGTCGCCTGCGCCATTCCACCTCCAGGACTGCTGACTATCGAAAATTTGTATTATTTGTTATATCGAGTTTTGTGAAATTAAGCGTAAAAAAGTGAATTTTTCAACTTTGATAACGACAAAATTCTGAGATTTGGTCTTAAAGCCG
>JAHWFP010265597.1:0-26593 GCA_023313725.1 Lithobius niger | reverse complement strand
ACATAAATCCCTGTTGGCTTTCTGCATGACTCAGTTTTGCGACATTAGTTCAAACGTATGTAAATGTTGCCAACACATTCATTTTCTTGTTTTTTCTTGCGTGAGACGTGATTTGGCGACATTAACTCTAACCTGTGTAAATGTTGCCAACTGCAATCTCGTCGGGTCGCACGATATACCGGAAGGAGTTATGTCCTTTTAACACAGCTGCTGACGCTCTTTGTGAGAAACTTTCAGCTGAAACAAACCTGTTCGAAGCCAAATGCTTGGTGTTCCTGATGAATGAAATTTTGAAGAATGTCTACTTCGCCACTTTTCAGTCCATTAAATGGATCACAAGAGCCCTCTTCACCTTTACCCTTCTGTTACGGGACTTAACCTCACAATTAGCATCCAATTTGAATGATTCCGCAAAGCAAGAGCTTCGTAACCAACCTCTCCACGAAGCTGAAACTTTGTTCAGAGGTCTAATTCCAATGGTCGCTCCTCATTTCGAAAGCCGAAAAATTAAAAACCAAAACAACAGTCCCAACGTATTGATAAACAATCATTCAAGTTCGACCCCAAGCAAGGTTATAAGAACGACTGGAACAAACCAAGAAACCAGCCCTTTCGAGAAGGTTTTAATTCCAATCGAAACAACAACCATCACTCCTTTCGTGGGAAATCATCATTTAGGGGAAGAGAGGATAACAGGAATCGCAGCTTCACACCTGAGCAAAGGAGACACTATACCTTACCTGGCTTCAGAGGAAAACAGGTCAAGACAATGACTGGAAAGTCGCATGGCGACACACACCATCAGCAGTAGGTCGCCTCAGACACCATCTATCATTTTGAACGAAAATAACAGGAAAACCTTGAATGCTCTCAACAATCAACCTGGGCTTCATACCATCATTCAAAAGCAAACCATTACAAAAAACACCGTTACACTTTACCAAACAGTCCTTCAAACCAAGTGTGGTTAAGGCCGAATTTTCGACAGTTTATCTTTTGGAATGAGCCTATTGGTCTTTAGAAGAAAAGCAAACCAGCACTGATTTCCCCACCACCTTGGGATTTTGCAACATCACCTTCGGAAAATCTTTCAAACGAAGTTCACGAAGTATTAAGGAAGGAAGACATAGCAGAAAGCAAAGACCCTTGGCCTTTGCACACTGGCTTTGACAGGTCAATCTTCCTAAGGCCAAAAAAAATCCGGAGACAAAAGATTGATTTTCAACTTGAAACCTCTCAACCTGAAGATGAAAAACACCCATTTCAAAATGGAAACAGTCCGTCAAAAGGGAAGATTGGACCGTGACCATAGATCTCGAGGGTGTGTATCTTCACTTACCTCTTCACCATTCGGTGCGACACCTTTTCCGCTTCATTTACAACGGGAAAGTTTTCAAATTTCAGACTCTACCATTTGGTCTTGGTCGCAATGCAGCTCCGGGAATCGTCACTTCCATTCTGCGACCAGTATTGGCACACCTTCACTAGCTCCAAGTCCAATCACATACATACCTAGACAACAGGATTCTAAAAAATCACAACCCAAACCTTGAACACAGCACCTTGAACCTGCTTCACCGGGTTTCGCCATAGATTTCGAAAAGTTAAAATTATTCCCATCCCAATCATTCCATTTTCTAGGAATGCTTTTCACCATGTCTTCTGCAACAGTCATGCCCTCTCGAGACCGCATCGAAGACGTCCTACAACAGTCCAGGATTTTTTTCAGCCAAAAGTCGTACAAATTGAAAGATTTCAGCTCCCTCATTGGGAGATGAATGACCTGGCCTTTCCACCACTTTCAAATAGACACTTTGGAACAAGCTACACACCCCATAGAAGAAAGATTTCCTGTCGAGACACTCTTATGGCGGTCAGATGTTCAAGTCTTATCCGAATAGTTCCACTTCACAAACCTCACCTAGACTCGATTTTTCTAACGGACACATCAATGGAGGGCTGGGGAGCTCTCATCAAAGGCCACAAAGCCTCAGGACTTCGGACAGAAGAAGAATTGGATCACGTAAACATTCAGAAGCTCAAAGCAGTCTTCAGATGGCCTCAGCCATTCCAGAACTTCATCTCAGAGAAAACAATACAAGTCGAGATAGACAACACCACAGCCTATCTCCGAAAAGGAAGCGGAACATAAACGGCATCACAGTTGCCATACGGAGCTCAGTAAATGTCTTCCCGTGTGTTCTTAATGTCCTTTCCAGGAACATGTTTACCGAGTTTCACGTGGGGACTGCTATGTCGTCTTTGTTGGAGAGACAAAAAAAAAAAACATATACACACAAGGATCAAGCAGCACATAGCTGACATCAGGAATGAAGTAGAAACGCATTGCAGTCCACCACAAGGAAACTCGGCACCGAATAAACTGGGAAGGCACCGTGACATTACTCAAGTCTAACTCGTAACAATGATGTGCATCTGAGAAGCCTAGAATCCCTGGCTATTCAACACTACAGCCGAGAGAAGGCTGTGTTGATGAATATCCATGGCCCTTCATACCCAAGCCTCCAGTTTCTGTTGAGAGGCGAGTATAATAAGTTGCTGCGGTAACGATGGTGTACGGCACTGCAAGTATCGCAGGCTACGGCTCCACGTCGCATTCAAACAGCAGACCAACGATCATGATGAAGTGAGCGTTGATGTAGTAGCTTGAGGAAGCAGTCGTTCTGAACCCCTCCAGCACTAGAATAACCAGACTGTCGAAAATTTCCGAAGATATTGGGAAAATAATATCTTCCTTTGAAATCGAAGCGTACAAGACGTAAAGATAAACATAAATATTTAAAGTAAGCGGTGTGACATTTTTAAATAAAGTAGAATTTTAATTGAAAAAAGTTTGTTCAATTCAAAAAGTTGTGATGCTTATTTTCTGTTCGCTTTTTTGTCAGGTTTTTTTTTGTTGCAAAATTCAAGAAATATTGCAACATTTGGTTGAAAAATTTGGCGGAATGTGTGGATGCTTGTCAATAATACAGTAGAACCTCTATTATTTGAACTAATTGGAACCAAGGGGTGATCGGGAAATCAAGTTGTTCAGATTATCCAATTTTTCTACGCAAAACACGCAAATCTTATTTCTTTGAGTGAAATTCTGTGTTTGGGAACTGTGCTGTAAGGTACTGTAGGCTTACAAGAAGCTTTCCGGTCAAATTGCTTCAAGAACCAGAGGTTGAACAAGCTTGATTTTTCATTCTTGTTTGAAAACGGTCAAATTGGTGAAATTTTCTCAAGGTTGGTTGTTGGGATAATCGAGTGTACAAATTGTGGTGTTTAAGTAAGCCTGGCAAGCTGGCTGGCTGCTTTTAAGAAATTGAAAATAAGCCTAATAATAATACTTTTGTTATTTTTGCGTTAAGGTCCCGAAGGGCAAGTCTGCTATGGCGGTGGCACAGGTGGTCCGCAAAAAGTTTTTTGGTGGTCACCGAGAAGCAGAGTTTATGTGTGTTTGCGACATCAGCAAAGAAAATAAGGAAGTGATTCAGGAATTGAACAATGCACAGGTTAGAGTTATCATGTGACGTAAGATTTTTTTTGTTAAATTGTGTCTAATTTTTACTATAAAAGATTTTTTCTCCCTTAGTTTGTTTACGCCTTCGTCTGAAGCAAGCTAATGCTTGTGTAGATGAAGCGGTCCAATTAGTAACCTTGCCAATTAATCAAAGAGTTAATATTTGCGTATTATTTTCCTTTTGTTCATACTTACAGTGGAATATGCTTTGCCAAACTCATTCCAAGTTTCAAGTCGTAAAATTGCGTTACTTTTCTTCAAATTTTCGATTATTGCTACGAATAATCTTCTTCAGGTCAAGTCAAAGGACTGTGGCTGATTAGGCTCAACCTGCCATTCGGATTCATTACTCACTCAATTCGGGGCCAGTAACTCACTCTACACTGTTCCTGCCACTGATACTCTGCTGTATTCCACACTTCTGGTCCATTCGGCTTCATCACTGGGCTAGAGGTGGGTCAGTCTTCCTGCTCCCCTGGTTGAGGCCTTTCTCCTACCATGGTGTCGGCCGCACAACTGATCCAAAGTCTCTTCGGGTCATGGGCCGCAGGAAGGAGACCGGACAGGAGTGAGGGAAACCCCATGACAAGACTTGCACAGTGTGTCCACCTCCTCTCACCGCTGACCGTACACTTCCACAATATTTGAATCGCCCTCTACTTCTCAGTCAGCCTTAGCCTCCAATTCGCTCTCAATTCACTGAGAAATGCTCTTGGTCTCTGCTGCTGGCCGCGAGGTCCTGGCTCCTCATTTGCTGCTCAGTTCTGTCGTCATGACTCATCCAGTATGCTGGTATGCAGATTTTTGCGCCTTCATGAGGGACATACTTCTTTCTTGGCAATGTTTTGTTCATAGGCACCTGCAAAAAAAAAAGGGGGGATGTGGTACATAGTAAAACGGTCAATGAAAGAAATTTTCAATCTTTGACAAAAATGAAGACTATTTTTCTGACCCCTCTTCAAGAGTTTAGTAAACAGTAAGGCTGTGCCGATACTGGATCAGATCGGCTGCTAATATTTGGGGTATCGGCAGCTTTTGCTGAAATATTGGTAACTCTGGAACCGTTCGAGATTACGACATGCGATTCATGGCGTTTTGCTCAGGAAATCACTGAGTATCTTCCTAGCTGTGTTTTAACTGTGGGTTACTACTTAAAATTTTTTTCATTTTAATAATTGAACTTTTTCATAAAACTTCACTGTTGATGAAGAATTGGGGATGGGGATGCAATTTTGGATAATCGGTACGGGTATCGGCAAAATAAAAAAAAACCGTGTTGGTATCGGATCGGTTAAGTTGGTATCGATGCAGCCTTAGTTAACAGTACCCCCTCCCGGTAGGTGGGGGACCTTCGAGTCTCCAAACAATGTATATAAAGTATGGGATGATCATAAACAGAAAAAAAACGCCTTACCAGCCTCAAAGAACACAAATCAGTTCCTCTTAAGTTTTTGATGAAGAATTTTTGAACCTTCACCTTCATTAGAAGTTCAGAAATACAAAATCACAGAACGAAGTTACATTATCGAATGTTGCTGTGTAACTTCGTTCAGTGACGGTGCATTTTTGAACTTCTGATGAATGAGAACGTTCCAAATTCTTCACCGAACATTTACGAGAAACTGATTTGTGTTCTTCGTGGGTGGTAAGGTGTTATTTTTCCTTTTGATGATACAAGACAAGAACTAGTTTCCGTTTTTTCATAGTATGGGATGATATTAACTGGTTACAGCCATTTCTATTCACCCTATGTGACTCAACCTGCGGGTACTTCATGAGTGAGTTTCTCGAACTACCTTTTTTAAAATAAGATTTTATGTGCCGAAAGGTGCTCTAGGAGTTTGGGGAGGGGGGGGGCGCCCGTCCATGTGGCAATGGATGCTCTTGATTTCCTGTCATAAAGAAAAGATAAATGTACCTCGTGTGCGAAACAGAGAAATGCCAGTGGTCCTCCTGATTACAGGTTGTGTTCTTTTTTTTTACTTTCTTAGTGAAAGTAATGAACAGCTTACGCTGCGTGTTCCAAACTCGTGTATTGTGTTTTTTCTAGGTGACCGTTGTGCACATCAATGCAACGTGCAAGAATGCAGCAGACGACAAGTTGCGCCAAAGCATGCGCCGGTTTGCAGACATTCATGGCCACCCAGCCACTATCGTACTAATCTCAGGTAATTATTGACAGTACAGCATTTTAACTGTGCCTTAAAAAAAATAAAGTTTGGTGTTCGTTCCCCTGCTAACTTTCCTTTTACCTCCCGCCACTTGGGTTGTTTAAAAAAAAATTGTTTCTCAAGCCCTACCATTTCGGTTCTAAACCCCCTGCACTGACATTTTTTTGGGGGTTTATGGAGGTAAAATGTGACAGAAAATGACAAAAAATGTGGCAAAAAGACTGAATAATAATAATTTTAAAAAAGCCGTACACCTGCCCTGATATTTTTAGACAAAGGCTTGAGAAACAACGTCTTTTTTTTTAACTAACCTTTTTACTTTTTTATATTAGAAGAAAAATTATACACTTAACACCAACAACTGGTTTTTGTAGTTGTTTTTTTTTTGTAATCCATTTTGTAAGGCCATTGTCGGACGGGAGATAATCTTATCGACAGTTACATTATTTTGGTTTTAGTCAGCTGACAAGGGCGGAACGAATACGGTTTCAGCAAGCGAAAGAGCAGAAACTACTGCTTGTGTGGGGCTCCATTCAACTGAATGGCTGACACCCGGGCCTAGGACAATTTTTACCAATTGATCATTTAATATCAATTAGCTCTCACCCACAAAGATCTCTAGACAGTAAGGTTGTACAGATGCAGATACTGTATCGGTAAATCTGCAGATATTCAATGTATCGGAATCGGATCGGAATCGGTATTTCTTAGAGATTCCTTTGCAGATACCACACTTCACCCTTGATGATGTAGAGTTTCATGTTTCCGACTTGATGTCTGCCACAGTTCTGGAAATTGAAGTGCAACACAAAATTTCATCCTGAATAAAATCATTATCTGCATCGAGAACTTTGTGTTCCCTGCCTTCAGACGGTCACGATTCCAAAAATAACAGTGCAACACGAAGTCTCGTCTTGAATTAAATCAGTATCGGCATCGGTATCGGTTTAACAGATATCACGCGGTATCGGATCGGTATCTGTATCGGATAGGTAGAAGTGGTATCGGTACAACCTTACTAGACAGACTGTTTCGCCCTTTTTGGATTCGTCAGTACAGAATACTTTGTGGATGAGAGCTAGGCTACGCTTGAGAAACAACTTAAATTATTTTTTAACTAACCTTCTTACTTTTTTATATTAGAAGAAAAATTATACACTTACACCGCCAACAGCTGTTTCGGTCTCAGCTACTGTGTAAATACTAAGAAAGAGAATTGAATTTTTCTTTAAAAAATTGTTTGTGCTGTTTTAATTTTTTTTTAAAGTGTGAAAAAAGTTTTCTTCCAGCTTATCCTAGTTTTTATCCCAACTTTAATCTTAGGTCTTACTATGAACTCTGCTAGAAACGAAAAATATTTTGAAAAAAATGCTGAGTGAAATTTTCTTTGGCCAATTGGAATTTTTTTAGAAGCGTGATAAAACAATTTTTTGATTCAGAAGTGGGTTTTTGTTTGAAGAAATTCCTCTGCAATTTATGTGTTATTTGAAAGAGATTATTTTATTGTTATGGTGTGTCTTGGAGCTTTGGCAGGCTTGCTCACACCTTGGCTCAGCTGCTGCTATAAAGTGGTTTAGGAGACATTCCAAGCTTTTCATTTTACAATCCTTTTTGAAAATAGATTGTTCCTTGAAACTTATTTTAAGTGAAAACTTACAAAAACTAAAAATCCTCACAAAATATGTTTCTTTGTTGCCAAAACATCTTAACCTTTAGCATTACACTCCTCGAATGTGATGTTCCCCTGGCGTTTTCTTCCGGTGCGCAGGCGCCTGCTTGCATGTCTCTACTGTGCATGTGCGTGGCAGTACTCCCTTATAAAAGCGAGAGTGCCGACGCTTTCGGCATTCATTTTTCCTCCAGAGGTGTCTCCACACCACCTCGCGCCGCAGTTCCCCTGTCTTTCGCACAGGAATTTGGATTCTACCCGACGATGGCCGCCGCTTCCGAAGCTCCCACTTCGCTCGCCGCTCCCTCTCATGCTCTCCTTCGTCCGCAAGCTACTGATTTCTCCCTCGGCGACCGCTGGATCTTCGCCCTCGACCTCGCCGCCGTTGGCCCGATCCCTGCCGCCTCCTTCACTGGAGCACAACTCACTAGCGTCAATGTCTCTACGGACTCTCCCTTGCAACCCGGCCAGCGCACCCCGCCAGTCGTGCCCTTGGATCTTATGGCTCTACAAGACGACTTTCAACGGGCGAAAGCCATCTACCGTGAAGCCAAGAAATCCCTTCAACGTGCGACGGCAGCTTCTCACTCGCCTGCCGGCAACTCTCGTTCGGATTTATCGTCCAACTCCTCCCGAATAAAAGGTAGAAGCGTCTCCCGCAGCGAAGTCCGGAGCATCGTTCAGGAAACGGTCCGTGTGATGCAAGACAATCCCAAGCCGCCTCCCTCTTACACGTCTTCCGCCCGACATGCTCGTACGCAAGCCTGTGTAACCTCTGCCTCCAGCCGTGACTCCCGCAAACGGGACTTGACGCCTCCCTCTGGCGCTCTCAAGAAACGTAAGCCGTCTTCTCCCTCTAACCCGCAAGCCTCCCCTGCTGCCGTACCCGAGGCTACCGCTGATGCTCTGCCGCCTGCCGCTCCATTTTCGTCCGGCAAGAGAATTCACTTCCCGGACAATGCCGCCGACGACCAGACTTTCTCCCTGGCTTCACATTTAAAGACGGTCGAAGAAACCATTCCCGACTGCTTTCTCTTCAAACCTTCGCAGCCGACCGACGCTCCCGTGATAAACCGTGGGGTAAAAACTGGCTTCGGCTTTGCCCTCAGGGACAAAGACTCCAAACCTCGCAACCTACTAGGGCAATCCACCACGCTGTTAACCTGCCTCCTCCGGAATGAAGGCTCCCTGCTCGGCAAAGGCAACCCTTTCGTTCTCGACAAGGAACCACCACCACCTCGACCAGGTCGTGAAAACAGGTTCTTTCGGCCACTAACCCGAATAACTTCGCAACTTACCCTGAGTGCGAATTCTTAGGCAGTGAAGTAAAGATGGACTTCGGCATCGCTTTATCAATTCCGAAGAAAGCTGACGTCCCAACTTTCGTCCTGTACAAAAACGACAAGTGCCTACAGCTGAGCCTTCGTGCCGCATCACAAGCCGACGTTCTCAATACTGCGGTAAACGCCTTGTGCGAAAAACTATCTCCGAACGCAAGCCCGAAGAACTACGCAATCTCTCGTCCTTAATCACGCAGCTCTTTCAGAAGGCAAGCTTCGCCACGTACCATTCCATCAACTGGGCCACTAGAGCTCTTTTCAACACTACCCTACTGCTCCGGGACATTGCTCTTTCTTCCGCCGCCAATTTGAACGTTTCCACAATGCACCGGCTCCGGAACCAGCCCATCCATGAGTCTGACACGTTCTTCCGTGGTCTCATTCCAACTCTTGCTCCTCACCTAGACATGGGGGCGCCCCCCCCCCCCGGTCCTCCGCTGGACAATTGGAACAAGACATCGGCTCCCTCTCCTTCTCCTTGTTCCAACGACTTTCGTGCGAGAAACCCGCAGCCCTTTCGGACGGACCAGCTTCGCACACGCTCCGGCCAGCGCAACCAGAAGCGAGCCGCCACTCCAGACCGACGTAGCTGTCTCTCGTTACCAGGGGGCAGAAGCGACTTTCGTAAAAATCAACAATGACGCCTCTCACCCATCCTGCCTTCCAGTCGGTGCGAGACTACGCCGATTCCTCCCTGCTTGGCTACAATTAACATCAAACACAGAAGTCCTTTTCATCATAGAAAACAGCTTTCGTCCGGTATTTCTTTCAAACCTCCACTCCTGCCTACACCACCATGGAATTTCTCTCCACCAGTAACTCCGCTACTTTCGTTCGAAATTTCAGAACTCCCACGGAAAGACGCAATACGGGAATGCCACAAGCCAGGCCCGGGTTTCTACAGTTCCATCTTCACCCGACCAAAGAAGTCAGGAGGCTCCCGTCTGATATTCAACATGAAACCTCTCAACAACTACATCCACAACAACCATTTCAAGATGGAAACTCTCGAATCAATCCGTCTTTCGTTCAAACAAAACGACTGGACAGTCTTGATCGACCTGGAAGACGCTTACCTCCATGTCCCACTCCATCCGGCCACCACACACCTCTTTCAGTTCATCTACAACCAAAAGGTGTACGAATTTCGCTGTCTTCCCTTCGGCCTGAATGCAGCCCCCAGAATTTTTACAACGGTTCTCAAACCAATTTTGGCATACCTACACCAAAACGAAATTCAGGCCAACGCCTATCTGGACGACTTGGCCCTCAACAATCCGCACCACCTCATACTGGAACAAAACAAGCAAAGACCATTTCCCTTTTGAACCGACTGGGCTTTGGAGTGAACTACTCAAAATCTCGCCTAACACCAGCACAAGTCTTCACCTTTCTCGGAGCCTCTTTCGACCTCCGCACAGCAAGTATTGTGCCCTCCCCGGAACGAATAGAAAATCTTCTTCTCCACGCCCGTCTCTTTCGGTCGAAAACAAGTTTTTCCCCTCGGGAACTAAACTCCCTCGTCGGGAAGATGGACGCAATGGCGAACCTGATCCCCTACGGCCGATGGATGGTAAGGCCGTTTCACCACCACCACCACATAGACAACCCTGCAATCAATCAGGACCGCCCGGACAAACAAATCCCCCTCAATCCCGTTTTTCTTCTGGACTCCCTCCTTTGGTGGTCAGATGTCACCAACCTCACGAAGACACAACCCCTTCAAGAGCCACATCCGGATCTGCTCATCTTAACGACGCCTCCAGAACCGGCTGGGGTTCCCATCTTGGCACTCAAGAGGCTTCGGGCCTTTGGCCTCCAACCTGCATGGAACACATCAACTCTCGAGCTTCGAGCAATTCTACTCGCCCTGCTTCATTTTCTTCCGAAAATCAGAGACAAGACAATACAAGTCCAGTCCGACAAGACGACTGCCCTAGCCTATTTATGCAAAGAAGGAGGAACGAAATCCAGATCTCCTCACAGCCTAACGTCAGAAATCTTCAACCTCTGCATTCCACACAACATCACTCTCCTTCCTCTCCACATCCCAGGCAACAGGAATGTGATTGTCGACTCTCTGTCACGCCAGAAACCACCAACGGGCGAATGGTGTCTCAAGAAATCCATTTGCGAATCTCTCTTCACCATTTGGGGCACGAGGCACACTGCCAGATTTCCCCTCTTCATAAGCCCGATTCCGGACGAAACAGCAGTAGCAATAGACGCCTTGACGTTTCCATGGCAAAACCTGTTCGCCTACCTCTTCCCCCCCTTCAAGCTACTTCCACAAGTTCTTCTAAAGATCCAAGAAAGCCAAAGCTTGTTCCTACTCATAGCCCATCTCTGGCCATCAGCAGCGTGGTTCCCGCTTCTTCTGGAACTACTAGTCGACACTCCCAGAAGTCTACCCCCTCAACCAGATCTTCTGTCCCAACAGAAAGGAACAAAGCTACACCCGAATGTACCAAACCTCAACCTACACGGGTGGCTACTATCATCAAGAAGAGGCCGAACGCATCGCCTCAAAGGCAACCAGGGATTCCACTAACCGGATGTACGACAGCCACTGGTCCAAATGGATTCGTTGATGTATGACAAAACAAGCTAATCCTATCAACCCACCCCTTCCCACCCTTCTAAACTTCTTCAGAGACTTGTTCAACATCGACAAACTCGGGCTCTAGAATCCTGGTCTATCGATCTGCCCTGAACACCGTCTTCAAAGCCGCCAATAACACGAACCTACTGAAAGACTACCGAATTTCGGTGCTTCTGCGTTCATACAAAAACGAAAGACCCACCACCAGAAGGTCAATAACAGACTGGGACCTTTCACTCGTCCCGAATGAGTGAACCATACGAACCCTTCAGGACACCTCCCTTCACCTCATGACCCGCAAAATGGTCTTCTTCGTCACTTTTGCAACCAGCCTACGGTGTTGGGAGATTCAAGCCCTCTTAGCGGACCCAGCATACTGCATCTTCAGTCCCAATTTTTCCTCTGTTACTCTCTACCCAAGATCAACATTCAGAACAAAAACACAAAAACCCTCGGAACCACCGAAACCAATCACCAATCATTGTCCCGGCTCTATCCACCCTAGTTGGCAACTAGCCTGAACGCCTTCTTTGCCCAGTCAGAGCCTTACTCTTCTACCTAGCCAGGACTCGCCATGATGACATTCGCCGAGGAAGGAACCAACTCTTTCTCCCAATCGATCCTCAAACGGGCGAAACATCAGCAGCCATGGTATCAAGATGGATTAAGAAAACAATTGAAGCAGCCTATGAGAACACTCCAAATGAGAGCATGAGAGTGACGGCTCACGAAGTGAGAGCTATCTCCACATCATGGGCCCATCACAACGCCATTCCAATAGAAAAAATCCTAGCAGCAGCGTCTTGGCGCCATCAATCGACCTTCACCTCCCACTACCTCAGGAACATGTCAAGAGAAGAATCAGGTCTACACCGGCTGGGACCAATCGTCGCAGCCAGAACTGTAGTCAACCCCCCATTAAGCACTCGGAACACAGAAGCAAGCCACCCTCGAAGGAAGCAAGCCATCCAGAATGAAGCAAGATCCAAACAATGGCCCTTTTCAGGGCCACCAAATCCTACGAAAGAGGTCCAAGTTCCTGTTTTCACCTGTTCTGAATAAAGTGCAAATTTTTCTCTGCCAGACAAAGATTTTTGGGGAACGCCTGCTTGCATCCCGGGGCGCTTGTCAGGACGGTGCTCGCCACCAAACTTTGGCGAGGTTTACTGATAATGCTAAATTATCAGGTTAAGTTGTTTTGGCAACAAAGAAAGAACATTTTGCCGGCCCCCAGCCAGGCCGGCTAAAAATGGTTTCTTTGTGCCTAAAACATACTTAACCTACTCCCGCCCTGTCTCCCCTCTCGAGTAACCGCCTGACATATTGAGAGAAAAATGAATGCTGAAAGCGTCCGCGCTCTCGCTTTTATAAGGGAGTACTGCCACGCACATGCGCAGTAGGGACATGCAAGCAGGCGCCTGCGCACCGGAAGAAACCTCCAGGGGAACATCACATTCGAGGAATGTAATGCTAAATTATCAGGTTAAGTATGTTTTAGGCACAAAGAAACCATTTTTAGCCGGCCTGGCTGGGGGCCGGCAAAATGTTCTTTTTTATGTCCAACTTTCGTTATGTGTTCTGTAGCCGAAAGAGGTGTTTGGTGCTGCTAATCAATTACAATATGCATTCTATTTATTTTATGTCTAGGTGACGTCAACTTTGCAGCTGATCTTTCTGACTTTCACCACCGTCGTCACTTACGCGTCATTGTCTTGCATAATAATTATGCCCCCGAACCCCTTCTCGCTTGTGCCCACGCCTCCGTCAATTTCAGTCATCTGGTGGCCGAAATACCGTTTCGAACACCCGTTAAGGTAACAAGTAGCAATCTCTCCACTTACTGTTAATAAGTACAGAGTTTCTAGTAGAGTCATAAAAGGCTTGTATTTACAGTCGGTCTCTTTATAACGAACAGCCTAGTGTGCCAAAAAAGTCTTTTGTATAGAAGGTTCCTTTACAGCGAACTGCGCGTGAAATGATTTCAAAACTCTCTTATAAAGACTAAAAACCTGACAAATAAAAACTGTGAAAACAGTGTATGCATAAACAGTAGTTTTACATTGTTCTCTGAAAAACGTTTCACTTTTGGTTTGTAGTTCAGGTTTGCCTTTTTCATTGTCGGATAAATTGATTGATTTCTTAGTCGATACAAGGTTTTGTAAATTGGTCCTGGTCAGGTTGGTTTGTAGCATATGAAAAGCTCTTTACAATACTGAAAAAAGGTTCTTAGGCCATGCAAAGTTAAAAAGTGGTTCTTGGGCACGGAAAGTTGAAAACTGATGAGGGATGAGGCTTTTTTTGTTAATACATTCGGTTCACGGGCACAAAGTTCAAAACTGATGAGGAATGAGGTTTTTTTAAAAAGATTGAACACATTTTGTGGTAAACAACAAAAATCCCTTTTTCATACTGAAGTTCATTTTTATTGGAATAACAAGTCGTGACTATCAAAGGTGTCTTGACGTTTTCAAATGGTTGACTTACATTTAAATCCAGCTTAAAATTCCCCAATCCTGTAAAGTTTTTGTCCCACATTCAGTTTGCACCGAAACTAATGCCATCCTGAATTATCGTTTTTGTAGTTTCTGCAGTTTTCAGAACTAAAAGAAACGAACACCAGCACACGTGTACGTCACGACACGTTCGTCTTCCGAAAGCAATCCATCCAAATAGTGGTTAAAGCTTTTATTTCTCATTGAAGAAAGATGTTACTTCAAGGGGAAGGTATTTACTCTGCACATTGAAAAAAAAAAAAAAGCATGGCCAGATTGCTTCAACACAGCATTTCAAAAGCTATTTTGTATTTCAGAAACTAAAAAGTAATAATTTGATGTGAGGCTTTTTAGTTGATGCGGCGGATTATGTAGCATTGATACAACAGTAGTGATAAATATTGACTTTGGAAAAGTCATATTAATGCCTCGTCAATTATTTTTATTTCTTACAAAAAAATCGATGCGGGAGGGCATGAGAACCATTATTTTTACTTTGCATGGCCTTGCAATATGAATAAAACTTTATAAAATTAAATGCCATTTTCCACTTCAAAACAATTAGTGGCAATGAACAGGTCAAATTTTACTGCCAGGTTTATACAATTTGGATTAAAAATTGCCTTTAGTTTGTTTATTTGGGAAAAAAATTACAAAGTTCGCAACTTGTTTACTGAGAAGAAGTTTTATCTTGTTTATGAAATGGGGATGACCTTTTGCTTATGCCAGAAAAATACCTGCTATTGCATGTTTAGTATTTTTCAGTATTTTACAATCACGGATTGTTTTTGTTTAGCTTCAGCAAACGATGTTCACCTCCCCATTCGATAAATGAGATCAAAATTTTTCTTAGGAAACAAGTTGCAAATGTGGCAATATTTACTTCTTGATTGCTAGCTTTTCAGAGGAAAACGATCTCCTTGCAAATTTTCGACAGTCTGGTTTTTCTGGAGTTAGACAGGGATCAGAACCACTGTCTTCATCAGCCCCTCCAACTCCGGAAATCAGACAGTAGAAAATTTGCAAGGATATTGTGACGAAAAATATTTTTTCCTTTGAAATCTAAGCGTACAAGAAACATGGACTCAAATATTCAAAGTAAGCAATCTGACATTTTTTAATTGTTGCAATATTACAAAACCACGGAAAGTACCGGTCATTAAATGTAATGTACGACAACGACGCAGAGTTACCGGAACAAACTGGTAAAGGAAAAAAGTACCATCTATTTTTCAGGACAGTATGCTACTTCGACAACCATTCGGCACACCAAGCTTTTTTGGTTTGTTTAGCTCGGGACCTGCGGGGCTAAAAGTATATGTTCGGTTTATGGTTGCCTTAATCAGAAGGTTTGATTTATTGGTGGAGCGTAGCGTAGCCTATAATGGACACTAAAGTATAAAATGTTGGTTGGTTGCACTTGTGTTGTCTGGGTGGACCCAGAAACGGTCGGATTGGAATGACATTTGATATACATAGCTTGAAACCCCCAAAAGCAATGCTGAGCTAGAATTTGCCATAAATCGATGAATTTATTTAAGAAGAAATTACGGTAAAGTTTTTGGAATTTATTTCTAACACTCACCCTTATAAATTAGGAATACTGAAATGCTGAATATTGAGCAACTAAATCGTGCACCTCCGGCTAAAATCATGAAATTTGGTACACAAGTCATTTTTAGTAGTGCATATGGAAACAGCCATAGAACCCACATGAAATACCCCCCTGTGCCCCTTCCCAGAGGCTTGACCAACAATTATTGCAGTTCGAGCTAAAAGCATGGAGTTTGGTACACAAGTAATTCTTAGCAGCATAAATCGAATCAGCCGTGGGATCCCCGTGAAATACCCCCAAGGCCCCTCAGCACCCTCCTGTGCCCCCTCCCTGAGGCTTGGCCAGCAAATTCTAGCAGTTAGAGCTGAAAGCATGTGATTTGGTACACAAGTCGTTCTTAGTAGTACAAATCGATCAGTCATGGAACCCGCCCATAATATACGTCCAAGGGCCTCCAGTGACCCCCTCTTCCTCCTCCCTGTGGCTTGACCAAAAAATTCTTGCAAGTCAAGCTAAAAGCATGAAATTTGATATGCAGGTCATTGTTAGCAGATCAAATCGAACCAGCCATGGAACCCCTAGAATTACCCCCAAAAGGCCGCTGTGCCCCCTTCTGAGGCTTGATCAATATTTCTTGCAAATTTGAGGTAAAAGCATGAAATTTCCTTTTCAGTTCATTATTAGCAGTACAAATCGAACCAGCCATGGAGGAACCCTCATGAAATACTCCCATCATTCCTCCAGCGCCCTTGCGCCCCTTCCGTTAGGTTTGACCAACAAATTCTTGCAGATCAAGCTAAAAGCATTTTAACCTTTTCGATTCAGTATTAGCAGTACAAATTGAACGAGCCATGGAACCACCATTACAATACCCTCCGCCAGACCCCCTTCTATGCCCCCTCCCCGATGTTTGACTAACAAATTCTTGCAGATAAGCTAAAAGAATGAAATTTGGAACACAAGTTATTCTCATCAGTACAAATGGAATCAGCCATGGAACCTTCATGAAATACTCCCATGGGTCCCCAGTGCCACCCCCGCCCCTGCTGCTCCCTCTCTGAGGCTTGACCAACAAATTCTTGCAAATCAAGCTAAAAGCATAAAATTTAGTACACAAGTCATCCTTAGCAGTACAAATCGAACCTGCCATGGAACCATCATGAATTACCCCCAGAGGACCCGCAGTGCTCCCCTGTGCACCCTCCTTGAGGCTTGACCAACAAGTTCTTGCAAATCGAGCTAACACATAAAATTTGGTACACACGTCTTTCTTAGCAGTACAAATCAAATCAACCCTGGAACCTCCATGAGATACCCCCCGTAGGGCCCCAGCGTTTCCTTGTGTCATTTACTTGAGGTTTCGCCAACAAATTCTTGTAGATCGAGCTAGACATATTAAATTTCGTATACAATTCATTATTAGCAGTACAAATCAATTCTGCCAAGAAACCCCCATTAAAATCCTCCTCCCCCACCCCCAGTCACCAAGATCCCCATTCCCAATGCTTGACCAACAAATTCTTGCAGACTGAGCTGAAAGCATGGAATTTCGTACAAAAGTCATTTAAAAACAGAGTTAATTTTTGTACTGTGAAACGCCATAATGTCAACAAAACTCAGAAAAAATTCTGGAAAAAATTAGCCTTTTACACTTTCACAATCAAGACAACAGCTTTATCCAGCGAATTTTCGATAGCTTGAGCTGCTATCTTCTTCGGCCCTCAATGTAAAAAAATCCTTGAGGCCCGATGAAGATAGCAGCTGAAGCTATCGAAAATTCGCTGGACAAAGCTGATGTCTTGATTGTGAAAGTGTGCGGTAATTTTTTCTGGAATTTTTCTGAGTTTTGTTGGCACAAGTCATTGTTAGCAGTGCAAATCGAACCAGCCATTAAACCGCCCTGATGCTTGACCAACAAATTCTTTCCCATCGAGAGAAAAAAGGAAATTTGGTACACAAGTCATTCGTAGCAGTAAAAATCCTCGAACCAGCCATAGAACCTGCTAGAGGCTTGATATTTCAATCTGCTCCGCCTGCAATAAGGTCACACATATAGCTGGTTTCCTAGTTTATTGAGCGAAACTCGCCTGAAATTGGATGAACGTCTGTTTGGCTTCTTGTGAATTTTGGATTTCGTGCCCGTTTATGATGGTGGGAGTATATCTACAGTAAGAAGGTGAAAGTGTTCTTCAATACTTCGTTGACTACCTAATCAAATTTTTTCCTAAGCACAAGGGTTGAACAAGGTTGCAATTTTATAATGACGTGTAACTTGTGTGGTAATGTTATCCCAGGTTAATTATTTCGATATTAAATTGCAGATCTGTGTAGCAAAATCTATGGAAATGAAGAAATAAAAAGTTGGTTGAATTTGTTAGTGTTGAGACAACTATAAGCTTTCTGTGTTACTAACAAATTGCTGACTTGCATTTAATGAACGAGGTAGTTTTTTACGTAGTGCTGTAATAAAACATTCTGTAGACTTGTAATGTTTATAAGTTACACGACTGTACCGTCTCGCCCGTAAGCCGCACTCACAGATACGCCGGACCAAGAAAAAAGAAAAGTGAATGCAAACCACACGTTATCTGTATGAAACAATGTATCTATATGCTCTGGGAGCTGGAATTACTGCGGCTGCTGGCACCAGACTTGCCCTCCGATAGATCCTCGTTAATATGACATGTAAAGATGTGAAACTTCGAATGTTAATTTAATTAATCAACTGACAAGCCCTCTCTGGCGTTACTATGCATTACTCTTGTTAAAAATAACCAGTGAACTGCAAGTTTTCTTATCCATTTGGAGCCCACGTTTGTTGAAACGTGAAAGTAAATGGTGATTTACCATTAACTTCAGAACAGTTGTAGCTAGTGACGTGTTGCACCACTGGAAAGTTGGCAAAAATAACCGGTTGAAATAGTGTATTTTAATGTTAAAATCAGTCAATATTTAGCAAAACCATCGTCATGTCCGCTTATAAACCACAGGTTGCTTTATTTGGGGCAAAATATTTTTTTTTTAAAGTGCGTTGTATATGCGATACAATACTGTGTACTGTATTGCTTTGCTGTATAAAATAGGCTGGCTGATTACAACATATACAATTCACTGCAACTACAAGATGGGTGGTACATGGCACTAATCGTATCGCAATGTGTTGCGATTATTGTATCGCCCAAGCAAACACGATAGCTGAAGAAATGTGAAAATGAGAGAGATAGGCTGTTACCGGCCGTAAACTCCGGGCCAAAAGCGGATCCTGGTGAACAATAAACATGTACTTGTCATGTGTGCTTCTGAAAAAGTCAATTTGATGGAACAAAATGTCTACGAACATTCATTGCTTTCCGAAACCCTCAATCTAAGCCATCAAAACTTGCCACCAATGGATTAGATGAAATGGGTGGATTAGATTGGTGGCTTTCGAAAATGCTAATTTTCATTGTGTAAGTTAGAAGAATACTCTTATGCTTCATTGTAAACTAGGGATGTGCGATACTTGAAAAATTCGAGCAGAGCCGAGTATGAAACTTGTACTCGAACTCGGCACGGTGCTCGCGTCCATACTCGAAAAACTCGAATCCGGCGAAAATGTGATAACTTCGTCAATTTTTGACCGATTTTGACATTCCAATATACCAAATCGATCGTCTCGACGAGAGCATTCCAGTGGTGCAGATTAAAAGTTAATAGCTCAAACCATTTTCAAGTTATACCCTTAAAACTGGAAAACCATGACCACACAGTCAACTAAGCACCATCTTTGTTCCTATTATCTTAACAAATTAAAGGGACAATTGCAAATAAAATATTTCCATCAAATACTCGAACTCGGCTCGATACTCGATTTTTCTGTTGCAAACTCGGCTCCGCTCGAATTAAAATTTTTCTACTCGCACATCCCTATTGTAAACAGTGATCAGTTTTCCCTCACTCTGCACACACGTATGTTTAATCACAAGGGAGGGCTGTGCCAATACTATGCTGGTCGAGTACTGAGACTCCGATACTGGTATTTTTTTTCCTTCAATGAGAGCTAAGTAAGCTGGCCTTACCAACATCATTTAGGGGTGAAAGGATAAGGCTGATGGAAAATTGTCGTTTTTGTTACTTCATTACTAAATTTCTTCTGTTCAGGTGCCTTTATTTTTGGAACTTCTTTTTTTTTTAAAATAACTTGAGAACAATCTGTGCTATGGACTTGATATTAGCACCAGTCGAAAGCTCTCGAATTAACGTTAAGTTGGTGTCTGTAAATGTTTAGCAAAATTATTGAAAGAGCGGAGGCAGCGACTATCTACTTGCAATCGGTCTTCTACACTTCCACCGTTTTTGGGCCATTTCGGAGTTTTTTAATTCGTTTTAATTAAATTTTGGACACTGAATCTAATGGTGAAAACAAAGGTGTACCGATACTAACTTTACCGATCTGATACCGAAACGGTTTTAAAAATTTATCAAAATCCAAAATTTTATCTCCAATTTTCATCAACAGTGTAGTTTTCTGCAAAAGTCCAATAATTATTTTATTATACTAGCGGAGTCGCTTGCTTATTCCGCTGCGTCTCGCTGCGCTCTAGGACATTTCTTGTTTCAATATTTACGCTACTGACGGAGAATTTCACACCAAAAATCGTTCATGAATATTGCACTGCGCATTTTCGCAATGTTTCAGTTCATAAACAAACCATAACTTGTGCCTACTCTTTCATTTTTCTTTGTTTGTTAGTAAGTCTTGTTTCTAAATTTACAACCTGATCCCTATCGTGAACAGATATTTTTATTCAAATAAATTGTGCTGCATAAGATGTAGTAGCAACACCAGAGCTGAACACCAGGAATCGCAAGTCACCTATAATTCGTGTTAGTACCACCAAACCCTATAAATTCTTGTACCACCCATACACAGGTTTTCTTGTTTCACTTATTTTAGGAATGTTTACTTTACGTTCCTGCTTTGTGTGCTTTAGCATTTTTGTGCATTAATTTATGTTGCACCATCCCCAATGGCAAAATAGTTGTAAAACATCAAAAGATAATAATGCGTCATTGAACGAAGATTAACACAAAGGTTTGTTGACAGAGTTAACCAACCGTTTCGTGAGGTTTTAATGCAAGTCAGCCTACACGCAGTACAAAATCATACCCCGATATGCGTGCTTACCACAATTACGCTAGACTGTTGAGTAGAGCGCCAGCTAAAGGCATATTGATCGAATGTCGATGTTTTACAAATGCAAACGTAGAAATATTTCTAACACCCTTTTCTGTTATCAATATAGTTTGTGTAAGTAGGCCTAATTTACATTTATCATTTAATCTTTTCGTACCTTTACGTAATTTCATTTAAATTTACGGCCACATTGGCAGTTTGAATTTGAAATACCCAAAATACAACTCCCAACAGTCGTCCCATGAGTGAGCTGCACTTGCCTCATTCTTGAATGACAGCTATTCCGATTGCAGGTCATAATCCCACCGACAACAATACTGGACCATGCACCGTCTACGGGTACAACAATTGTGGACCATCCTCTCAGCAGGAATATATGTTATTCTGAAACTAACAATCAACTTCGAAAAATTCTTTTCAACAATGGTCCAAAGGGGTTCTTTTGAGGGGAAAACTTTTACCTAGAACCACGAAAATACGCCTAAACGATATCGGAGTAATTTTCTGTTTTTCGAGACCTTTCTCACATTTCTAGCCTTCCTACTTCCGGAGGAGAAGACGTATATATAAACAAACTGACCGTAAGTTTTTAATGGTTATGATAGTTTTCTTCTAAATAGTAACCCACAGTTAAAACCGAACTAGGAAGATACTCAGTGATTACCTGAGCAAAAAGCCGCGAACCACGTGTCATAATCTCGAACGGTTCCAGAGTTATCGATATTTCCGCGAAAGTTGCTGATACTGAGCCGATACTGCGAATATCAGCAACCGTTCCGATCCAGTATCGGCGCAGACTTAGTGAAAACCATTTCTCTGTCTCTGTTATCATTCCAAAGATAATGGGCTCACTTGTTGGCCGCTTCCGGCTTCTTTTGTTTCGGGTTTTTTTGTATTCCTTTTAACTGGTTTCTGGATGCTGAATCTAATGGTGAAAACTGAAAACCATTCGTTTTCATGGACTATTCCCGAGTTTGAAAAATTGAGGTTTTTACCGATGCTGCTGATGTTTATGATGTTTGCTGAAAATGCGGACTCGTTCTAACATGTAGCCAACATTTATTTTCTAGCAAATCAAAACTGTTTTGGGACACTAAGAATCATGTAGCTAGAGTTGGGCCGGTAAGACAATGACTTGGCCCGCCCGCTTTACCTTGTACATTGGGTTCACATTGTGCCTACACACATATCAGACATTGCTGCAAGTTCTACGTTGTTTTGGAAAGCATGGTACATAACAAGACTTTACGCACTCAAACACGTAATATTAATGTTGTTTAAGTATTTTTAATCCAAGGTGAGTGAATGAGAAACGTAAAAAAAAAAAAAAAGACTGTGGCAAGAAAGTGCGCAGCAGTTGCTACTGTACTGGCGTTTGGTTTGAGTTTTGTGCTAGTGTGTCAAAGTACTTCCCAACAATGCATACACACAAATGGCCAGGCCAGGCTCGCCTATACTGCCGATTTCATAGCCCGAATCTTTTGAAAAGCAGACGTATTGTTGTAGACGTACGTGCAACAAAAAAAACATTGTTGGCAGGTACCAAAGATTTTTTTAGATTTGTTCGGAAACAGGACACAGACATGTTTTGAAACAATAAGGCTTTTAAAAGGTAGGGGACACATGTTTTCAAATATGGGGTGATTGACAGCTACAGTTCAGGTAGGAATGGCGTTTAGGGTGATCTGTCATTCTTCTCTGTTATATGATGTTGTGTTCCAGGCTGTGACAATACGATACCTATTCGACTGAGTTTTGCTTACAAATTCTTCAAGGTGTGGCAGTAGTCGAAGACATCAGAGACAGGCAACATACCACACCTTAAGCATTTGACGTCAAGTCATTGTCAGCCTGGCCAGTGTCTTAAGAAAATAGGTTGTTAATGAAATGTTTGTTTTATTGGTTAGCAACACTCTTGAACTGTCTCTTTATAGCAACCACAGCACATGTCCGAGTTGGTTATCACCAATCTCCCATCAGAGCACTCGATCAACCAGGTACGGAGCCGACTGAAACAGCTGTCGGATAACTGTGGTGGACGTGTGACAAGTGTGAGCCACCGCTCCGCCATCATTCGCTTCCCAACCAATGAAGCAGCTGCCAGGTAACATGTTCCACATCTGGGCTACATTTATTGTGTAAACCAGAAAATAGGACAACCTAATGTGTTTAGCTTTTATGTTTTCTCACATATATCCCTAACCCTTTGCCAACCGGATAGCCAATACGGCGTAGTCGGTGAAAAAACAGAGTCCAAATGCGTGCCCAAGCTATATAGCGGGCAAGCACAGCCCAGTGGTTAGCGTCGTCGTCTCCAAACCAACTGAATACCGGTTCGAATCCCACGACTGACAAACTTACATATGGAGTTAAAAAAAATAAATAAAACGGTAGGATTGTGAAAAAAAGTGGTTGTTACAGGGTTAAGGGGTTTTTCGCTCTCTAGATACGCCCAGTGCGCAACCCTACCGCGCATGCGTCACCATGCGTGGCCCTCCTATAAAAGCAGACGGTTTGCCCATGGCAGCCATCTCTTTTCCTCAAGCTCTCGTCGCAGACGGATCGCTCTCGAAGACTCTCCAGCAAGACTTTCGCCTCTAGATCATCGCCCGATTGAAAGTGCCGAAGATCCTTCGTCGAAAGTGCCCTGAAAACAGCATCGACAACCAAGACTTTCATCGAAAGCCAACTCAACTATACATCTTTCGAAGACGAAAGACCAAATACTTCACTTTCATCATCTTCGCCGCTTTCACCACTTTCATCACTTTCGTCACTTTCGCCCAAGATGGCCGCCGCATCACCTGCAAGCCCTACATCTGTAAACCCAAGCATCGTCGTCCTTCCCGCACCAACTCGACCATCGACTTCGGCGACGCTTCAGCATCCAACTGCCTCATCGATTCCCTGTGGCCAACAACAACTTTCGCCCAGCTCCTCATCTTCTGCATATGTTTCACCTGTCAAAGACTCAGCCAATCTGCCGATCGACCTTTCATCATCCTGACATCGTCAACCCAACGATCTTCCACCTCAAGAAATCCATCGCCTCATGGACAAAGCCATCAAGGATTTCTCCTATAAAGACAAGCCAGACATTCAAGCACTTTCCAACTCTAGCCTCCTGCTTTGTGACATTGCCCTTGGCACTACTTCCAACCTCAACGCATCAACCAAACACATTCTACTTAACATACCTCTTCAGGAGTCCGACACCCTGTTCAGGGGTCAAATCCCCACTCCGGCTCCCCACCTTGACATTTCTAGGAAACCCAAGCCATACCCCAAACGAAACATCGATCAACCCTTTCGGAAACCACACCACCCCGGATCATCTCTACTTTCACCGAGCGCCCAACCCAAAAAAGCTAATGTCTCATCCCAGAACAACACCTTCCTACCCTCACGAAAAAACAACCAATCCTTTCGGGGAAACAACCACGACAACACCAACAAAAACCACCGCAGTGCAACCCCTGACAACCGCAGCAGATACTCTACCTCTTCCAACAGAAGTAGGTCTCGTCACCGTCAATGACTACCTTCACGAGAGACCAGTGGGAGGACGTCTAAAATTTCACCTACCGGCTTGGGAACGGATAACGTCCGACAATGCAATCCTCTCTATCGTCTCCCTTGGCTTTCAACCCTCCTTCATGACAAGACCACCTCTTCAGGCAACACCCCCATGGAAATTTGCAACAAAACCCTCTCAGGCCCTGACATCCGAAGTAGCAAAACTCCTCGAGAAGGAAGCAATCCGACACTGTCCGGATCACTCCAAACCAAAGTTATACAACTCGATTTTCCTCCGACCAAAGAAATCTGGCGGCGAAAGGATGATTTTCAATTTAAAAACCCTGAACCATTACATGCTCAACGATCACTTCAAGATGGAAACCCTGGACTCCATCCGCCTTTCACTCAAACCCAAAGAATGGACCATCTCCATCGATCTAGAAGACGCCTACCTCCACGTCCCCTTACACCCAGCTTTCCTCCATTACTTTCGTTTCATGTACCTCGACAAAATATACGAATTTCAAACCCTTCCCTTCGGCCTAAATGCCGCACCCAAGATCTTCACCCTGATTCTGAAACCTGTCCTGGGTCACCTTCACCGCCATCAGATCACCGCAAACGCTTTTCTTGACGATTGGCTTCTCAACAACCTAGATCACCAGCAACTCATTCACAACATGAAGTTCACTATCAATCTTCTTCACAGCCTAGGCCTCGGCATCAATTGGAAAAAGTCAAGACTCACTCCTTCCCAGATCTTCATTTTCCTCGGCGTGGAGTTCAACCTCGTAACGGGAACTGTACCCCCTCGACCGAAAGATAAACCGACCTTCTTACTCACGGTTAATCCTTCGCCAAGTCAAACCACCACTTCCCTCCCTGAACTCCCTCATAGGGAAACTGGATTCCATGGCCAACCTTCTACCCTACGGCAGATGGATGTCTCGCCCCTTTCACCATTTTCGCATAGACATTTGGGGCTCTCACCCTACAACCACCAACATCATAAAACCCCTGGACTCAGACTTTCCATGGGAATGTCTGGAGTGGTGGATGAACACATCCAACCTAGCCAAATCGGTCCCTTTACACGAACCTACCCCAGACCTCATCCTATTAACAGACGCATCACTAACAGGATGTGGAGCCTACATTCAAGACCACGAGATATCCGGAACCTGGCCTCCCGGCTCCTCAGATCACATCAACGTCCTGGAGATGAAAGCAATCCTCAACGCACTCCACCACTTTCGTCACCTTCTCACCAAAAAAATCGTTCAAATCCAAGCCGACAACACCACAGCCATAGCCTGCATCCGGAAAGAAGGAGGAACACGCTCTCGACCCCTTCATTGCATCACCTCGAACATCTTCAAACTTTGTGAAGAGACCAATACGACTCTCCAACCCCTTCACATTCCTGGCAACCGGAACGTGATAGCGGATGCACTTTCCCGCAAGAAACCACCTTCAGGAGAACGGGCCCCCAAGACATCAATCTGTGAATATCGCTTCAACATCTGGGGCAAACCAATGATTGACCTGTTCGCCACGAGGCACAATGCCAAACTTCCCCAATTCATCAGCCCAGTCCCGGACGATCTAGCATGCGCCGTGGATGCTCTGACCTACCCTTGGGAAAACCTGTATGCTTGCCTGTTTCCTCCATTCAAACTAATTCCGACGATCCTCTCGAAAATCGAACAGACCCAAGGCCTCTTTCTCCTCATCGCACCCAATTGGCCAGCGTTCCTGTGGTTCCCATTACTCCTAAACCTCCTCGTGGATCTTCCAAGAAAACTTCCCGACATTCCCGACCTACTGTCACAGCAGAAAGGGACCAAGTTCCACCCGAGCTCCAACATCTTACATCTGCACGGGTGGCTACTAGAGATGTGCAAAACTCGAAATTTCGAGTCGAGTTCGAGTTTGACTTCGTTGTGTAAACTCGACTGGATCCTAAAACTTTAAACTCGAAATTTTCGAGTTTCGAGTTTTACGGAGTATTGCGATGGGAATCTCGTTACTCCTTTTTGCTTCTGTCGGTCTGAGACGTTCTCTCCTCTAAAACCTTTAGTTTCGGATAAAGGAGATCTATGTTGAGTTTTAGCAAAAAAAGATCGTAATATCTTCTACAAATTGCAACAAAACTTACCAAATTTACTTAAGTTTTGTATAAAAACTGCTTAAAAACTGGAATATTTCTTGCAGTTATATAGTGCCTGTGTAGTGTTTTTCATACAGGAAAAACTAATTTTTTTTGGTTCAGCATTTGCATGGTTCCCTCCAAAATACTGAAAGAATTTTCCCTGAGTTTTCCAGGTTTTCAGAGTAGTTGAGGTCAATTTCCAGGTTATTTACCGTAATTTTTGGTAGGAAATTTTTTCGCAGATGGATTAACAGTTTTACTTGTTTCTAGGGCTGACATGTTACAAGAAATCAGGTCTATTTATTGAACTTTTAGGTTTCAACACGTAAAGTATTAATATATATTTTTTACCACAATGTCTTAACATACTGTGTTTAATGCACTTTGGCCT
>JAHWFP010265596.1:1914-12515 GCA_023313725.1 Lithobius niger | reverse complement strand
ATTAAGAGCACGAACAAAGGCCCGGAAAAAGGTATGAAGCTTGTTTCGCAAATAGCGTACATAGCCCAGAAGAAAACGTGTGGTGTGTGGTCAAAACTTTTAAAGGTAGTTTCGCAAATAAGAGGACAGTAGGCATATATATATATATAATATACAGAGTAGCCATCAAGCGAAGGTGAACGACGAAATCACAACGTTTCGGTTCCTAAAGGGAACCCACGGTTTAGGCCTTCAGTATGGCTCAGCAGTATGACCAAGTCATTTGGGTTCAAAGGTCGTGGGTTCAATTCACCGCTCAAGCAGACTGACATTCAAGTCCAAAGGGCAACGTAAATATGTTTGCATCCATATTTATTTACCACTTCTCGAGCCCATTTGACTTTCCGTCCTGTTTAATTTACGATTCACAAGGTAATACGACATAAAGGTAACTGAATTTAACACGATATTACCCGAACCTATTCAACATTCGTTCAATAAGCTTTACTCAAGTTGATTTAAGCCGTCTTACGAGATTCAAGTACGTTTTACAAGCCAACAGCAGCAACATTAGTGGGCAGAACGAATAAATGAAAGGTGCACTGGTGACTGCACACCGCCCATTAACCATTAAGCTGTTGAAACGATTCCATACAAGCCTAAACTAAAATGGCGACCCACAAAGAACACCACCTTCAAAGGCCAAACGGCACTTATCACACTTTTACGGAACAACAACAGCTTTGAACCAGTTAAGGAACAAGCTTCGGACACTCACGGAAAAAAAAAATACATAACGTTTAGGGACAACAACTATTTAAGTGAATACAACACTTTTCCAACTTAGCACTTCCAGACAAACATTTCGCACTTTTCTGGCAACACGAACAACAACAGCCAAACAACCGTTATCGGCAAGGGGCGCCCTCTGGCGCGCAAAGGCCAAGCAGTAGACAAAGGCTTAGCGACGGCTGCAGGTGCCTCATGCCCACCCAACAACACTGCCCTTGCATAATAGATGGCACTTGGGGGGTGGTGATCGCATCAGCCAACGATTTAAAGGGGCTGTATGCGTGAATAATTCAGTCCTTGCTCAGGCCAACTCAAAGCACAAAGCAGCCAGCAAAGGCCATAACCATAATTTCCGAACAACAAATGGCGTCCGCGCACGTGTAAACAGCGTCCGTCTGGAACGTGGACAAATAGCCTCTGATCGTCATGGCAACCGGCGCCACGCAAAGACGGCTAAACACGACGGGGGTAGTAGAAACAATAGCTTTTTCAAGGTGAGAGTAAGGCGACTCCATTGTTGCGGTTTCACCCCCTATTGGATGCTTCGTTAAGCAAAATGACGCTTTGTGATTGGCTATTTGTGTGGGTGTACCTCCATAATGGTCCGTACTACCTTGCTAATGGCCGTCTGGATTTGCGTGCCACCCTGACACCCAATTTCATGATGCTCACACTGCTGGTTTTGAGGTTATTAGCAAGTGACCGCGCGGCCGTAACACTCGCAATGCTATTTCGGCTTGGCTGAGCGAGGTTATTCGTGAATAGCGCCGCTTACAGGGTGTGTAATCAGCAGCCATAATAAGAAATGCACAACAGCCCAACATATTATTATTAAAGTTGGAAGCTTCGACAACTGCAGTAAATAAACAAAACTAGGGGCCAATCATTTCTACGCTCGTAAAAACATGCGCATAGTCAGTCAGCCAGCCACGTGTCTCGGTGGTATCTTTCAAACACGCGCACAGACTGACGGGCACTCAGCGGTTTAATTATAAAGATGCCTTTACTATTGCAGCGAAATATCCTACCCACATACTGTACTATAATTACACAAGAGGTCAGGTAGGCACCGACCAGCAACGGCCCGAGCGTCCGGTAGAGGGAAAAAAGATATGGGGAAGCTTTTCAGGACAGCATGTTTCTCGAAGGGGCAGCTTCGAGACTATCTTGAGCCTTATTTATTTCCGACAGTATGTACATGAACACGGCTGGTAGAATATAATAGAAGTGATAATTAGAAAGAGGGGATCATTAGTAGGGAGGGGCGATGGGGATTTGAGTGAGCTGATTGAGTGAGCAAAGCCAGTATGCGCAACAATTTGAAGATCCTTAATTCGGTCGGACATGGGCGTACATACACATGAGCTACCATACCTTACCAGTGTTGCAAACTCAAACTATGCATTCAAAACCACCCGTGCGTAGCACGGGCTTCAACTAGTAGTGAATAACTGGCTAACCTTTTTTTATAGGCATGCCCTCACGGGCGACTTTTATTGCTCCACAATAGTGCGGTTTAAAATGAGCTACATTGTTTTAAACTGATGTATGTCCACGACCATCTTTTTATTCGCTTCCAACAAAAAAAGATGTGTCAAGATCTATCGCACGTATGCTTCGCACATATTTGAGGTACTCCCACAAAGGTGCTACTTTCGCCATTTCTTTTTTATATGTTTTGTTTTTAGTTAAAATTCCATAGTCACACAGATCAGTAGCCTACTTACGTGTGACGATGGCGCTATATTGCTAGCGACCTATAACTAAACTGCTCTTCAGGCAAGAAGTACGATAGCTCTGTGCCTGAATACACCGCTTAATTAATAAAGTCTCGGAAGCGCAGTATAAGACCTTAATCTCTAACTCCAAGATACTTGCTAATTTTAAATGCGCGAGTTCAGTGCAGTCGAATGGGTTGTAGCATATTGCTTCAGATCTATTTTATTATTTTTCTAGTCTCATCATTATACATTGTTTTTTTTGTCCCATCATTATACATTGTTTTTCTTGTCCCATCATTATACAGTTTTTCTTGTCCCATCATTATACACTGTTTTTTTTTTGTCCCATCATTATACACCGTTTTTCTTGTCCCATCATTATACACCATTTTTCTTGTCCCATCATTATACACTGTTTTTCTTGTCCCATCATTATGCACTTATTTTTCTTGTCCCCTCATTATACACTGCTTTTCTTGTCCCATCATTATACAATGTTTTTCTTGTCCCATCATAATAAACGAGAATAGGGTCCTCGAACCCCCCAAAAATAAGCAACTTCTGTTGACATTGAATGGTTTTTGTCCAATTCAACTTTAACTTAATCGATTCGAGGATGATCAGGGAGAACTATACGAACAGGCAGGCACACACAATCAACACGCGGTTGAAATATTTAGTACTTTGTACGAGGACGCATGCTCACGCCATCTTTAACAACATCCTACATGCAGGCCTAAGCGTACTCATCGACCGTGCCTGGAAATCGAAATCTATAAATATGAACTGGATCGCACACTTTCTTTTGTTCGCTTGCCAGCCCTGTACAGGGCGCGAGCGAGGTGTTGTGTATAGATCCGAGGTGGTGTTCAGTTCGACGGGATACTTCTTCACTCACTCCATCCTTCTGCCTCTCATCGAATCCAAAGAATTCTCATAATATGGCGGCAACTGCCGTCGATCTCGTATCGACCTCTTCCCCCCCCCCCCCCAACCCCCCCCCTCTCAACCCAGCCCAACCCAACCCACCCACCCCCGCAACCGGCGATTCTCAAGACTTGGATTCTCGAGTTTATTACCTGGGAAAAGAAACTCCCGCACCCACCCCTTGGTCTCGGGAAGACGGGGGTGGCGGAGCGTGTACATCTTTATTACTCGCCGCAAAGTGCCCGGTCTGGCATATTTATAACCTCCTAGCGTCTCTAATTCCCCAAATACGAAGAAAAAGATGGCCTCCGCAATGACGTATGTCTATAAAAAAAAAAGGGGGGGGGGGGGGGGGGGAAGGGCAAAAAAAAAAGAAAAAAAAGGGAGAAAAAATATGCGGCCGGTACGACACGCGACTATATGGCCTTCGTACTCTTAGTCTGTATTTTGGAACGGCGATGATGATTATTATTTTTATCTTTTATTGGCAGACAGATCGCTATTCCGGCATTTTTTTATGTTCCCTCTTTTCGAAAGGATATTGAGTGAGTGGTAGAATTTTTAAAGCCGATAATCACCAAAGGAGTTAGGGGTTTACCTGACTCTTGCAAACACGAGTATACTGTATGCGAGGGGAATTCTGAATTGCAATCTTATACGTTAGTTCTCATTCTGCATAATAAATCTGATCGAAACAAAATTTGTTAATGATTGCCGCCAAATTTTTTTGCCATATGAAGTGATGCCATACGCCAAATAAAGCCCTTGAGGACTAGTTCGAATGTCAGAGGAAACTTTTTGAAAATTGCTTACTATGTGCTTTTCGTTTTTGGCAGACATCACTTTTTTTTTTTTGCAGTTCATGTTGTCGGTTTTTTTTTTTGGGTGGGGGGAATTTACCAGACGAAAAGCCAATACATACAGAAGATACAAACCTATTTCTTCGTACCAATGTGAAACCAGTAATGCCACTGACAATTGACCACATATTATGGTATTACCAGATAATTTTTTCGCCTCGGCCTCTCCATCTCGTTTTTTATGCAGCAAGAAACTGGTAATGCAACTGATAATTTACCCCATATGGTATTACCAGATAACATGTCCGCCTCGACCCCACAATCTTGCACGGAGCACGGAGGTAAAGCAATACGACAGGTATAAAGGCGCCAACCACGCGCCAAAGCTATCACGTGACTGGGCTAGTCCACTCAGAAGGCCAAAAGTTCGCTATTCTCGTTCGTCATTAGCTAACTCATGATAACATCACGACAAACGGCCGTAGCTTGTGGTTTAGTAGCCGCAACTATTAAACGTTCTAATCTATGGTACAACAGAATCAAAGTAAATATTTAAATATTTCGCGACATGTGCCGAATTGCAAGAGCAAGAATTTTGTGAACAATGAATAAGAAGCAAGAAATTTGTTAAAGTTGACTTTTTTTTTTAAATGCGTCATTTTGCATATTTTTAACAGAATCATCCCACTGCGTGACGTTATGGAGAGGTTTTTGAAGGGGATAAAATCCCTTATTCAGCGCATAGGCAAAATTGATTTCAAGGGGGTTGTTCCTATACGGAAGATAAATCGAATTCTTTTCCACACGGGTGAGATAGGACCGCAACTTATTAAAAATTACATAATAACACTGCTATATAGACACTGCGTTAGGGGTCGTTTCGGACGGGAGGGAAGCCTTTCGGGGGGAGAAGATTCACAATATGCGCTGAAGGGAGGCAATTTTTTTTTATTTTATATAAATTCTCTGGTGAAGTTCGACCTCTATCTTGGTAGGACGAATACCTTTTTTTTTTTTTTACTTTCTACCAAATGACACCAATTGTGCAGGTTCATGGGGAGGGAGGGGAGTTGAGGGGCAGGGGGAGGTAGGCGATTGGCATTCCAAAAGCGACTTTCCCCTCGCGCCGCGGCACGAGTCATTACGCTCAGACCAAAATAAAATTCTATGACTTCTTTCTTGAAATTATTTCAAAAAGAGCGAACAGAAGAAAAAAAAAAGAAAAAAAAAGGGGGGGGGGGAATGAATATCATTTGCATTCCCCAAAAAACTGCGGTTTCTGTGCAAAATTCGATAGTGGCACCTTTAAGATCTTGTGCCAAACAGAGGTGAGGTGCCAACACACGCACTCGTGAAATACACGTTGAAACAATGTGTTAGCTTGCCAAGTGAAGGGAAAGGGTTTTTATTGTTTTATGAGTGAAAAAAAAATGTCAGCGTTTTTTAGTGTGTCAGTGAGTAACACGCTATACACGTATGTAACTGCACGGTGCGCCTTGCAGTTACATGCGCTGCTTGTACACTCTCCTAACACCCGCCTAAATGCGGCTATTGGCAGAGTGACAACACCCGGGTTGCGAGCCTGCTCCACTATACAACCAGTTGGAACCGGGTCGCAACTGTTAGCCTGGCACGTGACGTAAATCCTGGAGGGATTCCCCCTCGCTGGCGGGTATAAAACCAGGCCCGCTTGGGACGAATCTTCAGTTGGGGTTGGAGAGGCAGCCTGCACGATGTCATTCTGGTGCTAAACCCAGGGTCGGTTCGAGAGGAATACTTTGATGCCGATGCCTAATATGTGATGCTATGTGCATAGTCCCCTAACTATGCAGTAAGGAGTGAGGCTTACTCGAAACTTATCGAACGCTCCCGTAGCACCCCACAAGTGTGTGTATCAAAACATACAGCTATAATATTATACTTACGATTTACCTTACCACCATTTCACCATGTTTTCTCAAATTAACTAGGGCGTTATCAGTTACACAGTTGAAAAAATGGAGCGACGCAATTGCAAACAACTAGGGATCGGCCGATATGACTTTTTACCAACACGGTCCGATACCGATGAAGGGTAAACCGATCCGAACCGACCTTTTCCGATACCGGTGTCGATACCGATAATAATAAAAAATACACCACTAAAAATTTAATTTCCATACAAATGCAACTTCAGTTTCTGATTTTGCATGGGTTCCAGTCTCCTAAGATTATCCAAAAACGTTCTGTGCAGCAATAACAGTATTTTTTCTCTTATTCCTACTTATGGCTTCAGTACATTCATCTTCTCAGATTTTAAGGTCGTTGTAAAACTTCAGAGCGTCAGAACAAATGAAATGGTACATTTTCATTACAATTGAACAAATAGCTTTGCTTTTCTCACTTGGTTGTTGCTTTTGCCGCGCTCGCTGACGAGTTCTGCAGGGAAGACGGTTTTGTTGCTTGGCGTTACTAATATCTGTATCAGTAGCATTACAGAGGTCCGATACCGATAATGCAAAAAAAACAGTAAATACAGATTATACCGATACCGTTATCAATATCGGACTATCCCTACAAACAACCCGTGTTGCATTGGAGACAGCGTTGTGACTCGTCTTTTCTGGTGGCGTCATCGCATCTTGTTTCTTTGTCCACTTGCGTTCGTAGTGCGTTGCTGGATGGCGTTGACAGCGGTTGGTTGCGACGAGCGGTTTTCCGACTTTGGTTTTTCAGCAAACAAAGCAACCCGCAAATTTGAAGAATTTTTATTGGAAAACGTCAAATTTGGAATTCCGTAGAGAATTAATGCTGGCAGAAATTTGAGCGCGCCTTACGTCCATCTTGATAATTACTAACGATGCGGCAGATTTTTGCGCTTCGAAAAAATACAGGTGAGCAAAGAGGTGAGTACCTCACGCCACCTGTGCATTTTGGGACCGTGATTATTCCTCAACAAGTCCGACTTTAAATTTTCGTTTGTTAAAACCGCCTTGGGGTGTAACGCTATCGATGTACAAAATTTGATTTTAATTAATGCAGTGGTTATTTCGTTATGTGGATACAATGGTCGCATTGGACCAGATTCATAAGCGGACCTCTGCTCGGGCTTCGCTTCGCTCCAATGAAACTTAAAGGCATATACCTTCAAAACAAAACTATTACGTAAAGATTTAATATTGGCTGTGTTGAGATACTGTATTGTGCTAGGTAGTACATTTTGGCTAAGAACGCAGTGCACGTTATTGGCTACATTCGTTTACGGAAGACGTGTCGTTTCTGACGATGACGAAAAACAGCAAAGTAGTAGAGCTCTAAAAAAAGGACTGAGATAGCAAGACTACCTATATTTAAAAGACTTAACGCTCGGTTTCATGTAGCATGCTAGACGCGTTGTCCAAGCGTTGCGCTGAACTGAGAGCACGAAGAACGAAAAACCCCAATCGTAGCATTGATTAGTGTATGCGAGATGCACAAAAACGTGATATCTTCTCATTACTGGATTTACTGGTGTTGCAGCGCTAAACGAACATTATTTTACGGTAATGGTAACTATTCTTGAAGTCTTCGGACGATTTACTGCTACGTCAAAGGATCGTTTAACACATTTTTAATGAGAATTGAAAACGCTGTAGCGTATCATACAGTACAATACACACGTACCTTGGTTGTTCTACTGCTTGAAATTCATAAAATTAAACCTCCGGAGGCTTTTGTTTTGTCGTTGAGTGAACAAAGAGGTACGTAGCATGAAGCCATTGTTGTTAAACTTTTTTTGGTGTCAATGCAGTGTTTTAAGTTTAAAATCCGCGTATCGCGTGTCACACGTACCTTTCACAGTTCAGTCCGCATGCTAGAGCAGTTCATTTTTGGGGTGTAAGTAGCGCGACTGGTGGCAGAATCCGTGGCTACCTGGACGACGCGTCGAATTTCTAACGTTAAGCCTTTACATCCAGGTAGCCTTGGAGTTAGGGAGGGACTTTACGGTCTGAACTGTAGGTCTGCTTAGGTGTAGGGGAAATTATCTAGGCGTACAAGGCCTAACAAGGTACATACATGCCTACTAAAGGCATATTAGCAAAATGACCCCCAAAAAGGGAAACCTAGCCGGGGTAGAAGAGGACCAGTTGGGTTGTCGGCCCGAAGGCTAACTGAATTTGCATGCTTGGTCCGTTTCTTTTATACGTTTTGGTTACCCGGCACGAAATAACGAAGTATTATGGGCAATGGAAGTTTCTAGAAGGTTCCAGAAGTAGGAAACGAAACTGAACCTACAAGATATAGATATGACCACCAATGAAAGATTGAATAGGTAAGACTCAAGATTGGTCATCGGTCCCCATCAAACACGCAAGTACACAAGATTTACAACAGACGACACCCAGAATTTCCTCAAGCATGCTAGAAATATTTTATCAATTGCTTCATAACTAATAGTAAGCTCTAGTGTTTTTGTCTAGGAGAGTTTGGGACTACGATTTTCCGATCCTCCCTCCTCTAGGAAAAAAGTACCTTGCACATATGGCCTAATGATTACTGTATTTCACTCCTGTTTGTATTCTGCTATTATCTCCTTTTCAGAAATTTGTTGCGTATATATATATATACATATATATTTATCGATGCACTTTTTTATTTTATTTCAATGTTGTTTTGTTGTTGTTCTTCTGGGTCCTAACCTTTGATTCTGTGAGCAAAAGTGCTAGTTCAATTGTTTTACTTTGTCTGCTGCTCTCAAACCACACGCGAGCATTAGCTCTTGTAGAATGAGTGTTTGTTTTTTGTGGTAATTTTGTAATATGTGTGGTGGATGAATAAACTTACTTACTTACTTAATTTAGCCTTCATAGTATTTAAAAGATCGTCTACAAGATATTCTCTTTAAATATACTCCTTCTTGTCCTATAACAGCCACGCGCAGTTCAATCCGCGCATGGGGCCGTCATACCGTTTCGCGTGATTCAGCATCGTCGTACATCACCGCCACTTCCGGTCCCTTCTTCACGTGACTCGGTCGTGCACGTGCGATACGAAAACATCACTGAATAAAAGACTGCAGAATGTGGCAACATCTAGCGCTATCTAGTACTATCTGCACTTGCTTGCCTCAGCGCTGACGCCCAAGTTCCTATAATCTAGTTATTATCTGAAAGTCGTACTTTTTAAGTCGAACCTACTTTTGCTTACCATTCTGTCCGCTGGAGTAGAGTATATTCTGTTTTGCACTGTGGCACTGAGATTTGCATGGCAATAATGTAATCAAAACAGAATTTGATCCGCATGTATATTGTTCTGACTCTATTATCTGAAAGTTGTACTTTGTGGGACAAGCATATTTTGTGCTTTTCACTGTCTGCTGGAGTATATAGTGTTCTATTTTGCACGGTGACACTGCAATTTGCAGTTGGGAAAGTTTGAATTGAAGGTTTTTCTCTTCAACCAGTTTTTTTTTTCCATCCACAATACGACATGTCACTAATGCCTAGAAGATCTAAAATGGAGGAAATATCAGCGAGATAGCCTCAGTATACATTCCTAAAGTCTGCATGGACTCAGAGACGTCACCGTCTGATGTCATAGCATTAATTCTGAGCGTCGCCAACGTCTATATACATACGTCTGTATATAGACGTTTGCGACGTTCTGAGAAGCTACTGCTCAACGCATCGCAGAGGTGTTGTGTTACAGTATCGGCCAGATCTTGAGAGAAAACAAGCACATGCGACTATAGTGTCCGCGGCCTATCTTGAGTTCGCCCCAGAACGACACAGATAATCAATTGTATGTTTTTGGTAGCAGAGTGCCTTGTTGATATCCGAGATGGTTAAAAAAACAATGGCGGCCGTCGATTAATGCCGCCCCATCCAGGAAAACGTAGCCGCTCAAAAAATACCTACAGGACTCAAGATAAACCGCGTACACAAGAATTTGTGCGGTATGGCCGCTGAAAACACAGCTGCTTCGACTGATTTGTACTATTGCCGAGGACATCACTCGCAGCCCAAAAGAATGCCAACTGAGATGCTACCTCTCTCTTCCTTAAAACGCTTTCCGGCTACACGAATGTCTCGATGTATTTACATTTTACTTTAAAACTAGTGACGGCAGTGTGACAACTTAAATTTTGTACGTACAACCAAATGTAGGCTACTAAAGCTAACACAAATTTGTCAGGGAAACATCGTAAAATTAATCGCAGGATAAATATTACGATTTACGTCTAAAAACTATGCTCTACCGACTGTTTGTATGCCGAACACAACTCCGTCGCTTAGCAAATTCCTCGCCAATGTTGCTTCGTATTCTCAATTCCCCCCCCCCCCCCTCCCCAAGCATTCGAGAATAATAGTGCCCCGAAAATGTCCTCGTGCTCTTGTCGATTGTGGCATGTGAACGATCCTAG